>JARHVA010003159.1:1942500-2007500 GCA_037957365.1 Torreya grandis | reverse complement strand
TATCTTCCTTGTATAACAAAGGGTGGTATTCATATTTATATAAGTAACCAATTATATGGTTGGGGTAAGCATAATAAGACTCTCTATAGACTATGAAACATCGCCTTTGGTAGGGCCCTTAGAATATAAGTACTCTAGGTAGTTAGGCTCATCTTGTTTTCCCCTAGTGAGGTATCTAGAAATCTTGGTTCCATTTTCACTTCCTTAAGTGTTGTATGGGTGTATAATAACATTTATCTTGTTTCCCTTATTATCCTACTAGTTTATCTAATCTATTAGTCAAAAAATTAGATGTGTCGCATCCTTTAGTTGGAGGGTGTCTAGTTCATTCCTTATTAATGGAAAAGGATGGCTCCCATTAAATGATGTTTTGAGGATCCTCATTCATCTACATATATCATGCCATTTACAATACTTTATCATAATTTTGAGTGTTGAGGAACATGAATTCATGATCATCAGGCTCATTTTGATAGTCAATGCCTAGACTCTTAATGTGGTTTTGCACTTGTCCATGGCAATCCTAATCCCTATGTGATAGTTAATCTAAGGAATAGTATTATCTATATATTCTATCCTCATAGAAGTTATTCTTATTAGTTTATTGCATTATTCGAATGATTAGGTGTGAGACATAAAGTTATGCTTTCTTATTGTGCATATCATCATCTATGCCCCACTATATCTAATAAGATATTTTTGACTCTACCACCTTGTCTGGGACATACTTGGGGAGTTACAGGGGTGTAACCTTATGGCCAATTACAATTATGACTATGTAGTCAAGGTGTAATGATTAGTTTACCCTAATCAGTAGTGCATCTATGATCCTCATTGATATATTAGGCAAAGTGGATTCATGGATGGCTAGCCATACCTATGGGTAAATATATTTAACAATGCATATAATATGGTGAGTATACACATAGATGTGCATAAAAGATAAATAGTCACATATCCTATTATCTATATATTCTATAAGGGGGTTATAGAGTTAGCCATTATGGACATAAATTATCCTTGAAATTATGTCAAGAAACTAGGACATCATGTAAAAATGGCTTCTTAGAGGCCTATTGTAATTATATAGAATTTTATCTTGTAACCTTACTCCAATCTTTTCTCCTAAAACAAAGGACAATTTAAACATCCTCAATAAATATAGAAATAAGACCCATTATAATTAGAGGAATTTGATGGTAGGTTATCCAAATAGCCTTTTCAATAGGACCATCCCAATTCAAATTCCCATAATAAACTTTGTTATTAGGGTGGGTTGCTTATATTTAAATTCGATTATCTCTCTTAGAATCATACAACTCCTAAGTGACTTATTGAAAGACTTATATTTCTTCCATGCCACTACTCTATGTAGATCATATGTGGTATCTACTATAATAAGAGAGAGGTGCCTTTGAAATGTATTTCCATAGATGCATGATGTGACCATCTTATTATTGAGGTGTTGTAGGTATACTCCTCTTGATATATTCCTTATGAATAAAAAGTCTCACTAAGGTTGATATAGGGAATGAATTCTAACTTCATAGCTATGAAGTGTAGTTCTCATATCCTAAATGATAGGAGTTCTATATCTGATTAGTGTTCGGCTAGAGTTAGGTTGTCTTGATGTGTGTGTGCATCAACTTAGTGTATGGCATCCCATAGTGTTGAGTAGTTGTTATATTCATTTTCGAATGCAATGGGTTTAAAGAGTGTGTCTATGTAATTAGTATAATCCTTGATGGAGAACATTGAGGGAGGGAGAGTTCCCAAAAATTACCTAAATGAGGATACCATTGTTCTATAGTTAGGCTAGTACTTGTTTGCATTTCAATCACTCAACTCTTCAAAGTATGTTATTAATTCAAATATACTGGTGGCTAGGGATCTATCATAGGAGAGTAAGTAAATGCACAAGTTAGTTTGAGATCAAATGGGCATGTCATCAATCAAATAATTTTTATATAGCTTTGGCATTGATTTCTATTTCATGTACCATTGATGTCTAATGTCTATAACTTTAATTTGTTCATTTAGTTTTAACTTTGAAACCTCATTTGGTGGGTATGCCACGTAAGCACTATTGACATCTAGTAGGAGTGCCACATCACTACTATTTTTCAAGTGTTTTTATCACTTCTTTTGATTTAGTTCACTAAGTAATAAATATTTAGGTAGTCAAAAGTTAGGATTAAAGGTACAACACTATTCATGAGCATCTTGAATAAAATTTATGAACACTTTTACCAAAGAACTAATTTTCAAAACACTTCCACTAATCAAATTTATCGAAGACCTAATGTGTCAAGAAACTTTATCAAACAATTTTTTTTAACACAACCACCAAAAACCAAAAAATTTAAAACTCTTCCACTAAAAAAAACTACCAAAGAGATAAATATTTTAGAGGAACATGACGAGTAAAAATATTAAATAAATCATTTTGAAGACCTAGATAAATTGAAATATTAAAATGGAGACTGGTTCCTAAAGTATAGAGGCTGAAGGGTAAGTCCTAAACAATTATACTACCTGGTGAACATAGCTTCAGGTCTCACAACCTAAATTATTGAATATTTTATTTTGAATCAAACCTCTAAAGTAAAACACCAAAGAAATAAATATATATAGGATATGTAGAATGTGGAGTACCAAAGAATGAAAAACATTGGAGGGATTCATTAGGAAAAATTACTTAAGAGACTCACTAAATAAATTCACCAAAGATTAAAACTGTTAGAGGGATTAGGAAAATGAAAGCACCTATCAAAATCATTGAACAAAATCATTGAATACCTTTCTGCACTAAGTAGTTCTATCTAAGTATTTCATTGAATAAGATGAGACAAAACATACATATACATAGATTTCAAATATATTTAGTAGGTTAGTACAAAAAGATAAAAAGGTATGTATATTCATTTGTCTGATGAATAATAAATTTAGTGCAATATATGAGGCCTTTCCTTTTAAATATGTTTTTGAAATAGGGATGGAGATTCATTTCAAAAGATAGTGGGCCCTTATTATAATAAAATAAGAATGGGGTTATGTAGGGTATAATAAATGGTGAAAAATAAGGTAAATACTCCTAATCATTTAAGAATCCAAAAATTCTAATTTACAACTATTAGAATAAACATGAACTATCATACATAGGATAATCAAATCAAATATATAAAAGAGACTCCCATTAGAAAACTACAACATACTTAACTTCTCATTTACCCTATATTTTTCTATCTGGGGGAGTAATTTCCTTTAATATTTATCATGTTAACTTTATTAGAGAAGTGGGACAACTATAGGTTTCAATCTAATTTTTGAAATAAATATATTTAAAACTTGGGCAAGCTCTAGTATTTATCTGCTACTAGACAAGTGTCCATAGCCCTGATATAGGTACCATAGGTTCATTCTCTTTCATTATCTTGTATTATTTCATGATTTATGATACATTGACCTTATTTCATCATTTTAAGATCTTTAATCACCTTTGAATTTTCCCCTTTAGGCCTGTTGGATCATTCTTTTGAGGATGATTTGATCCTTACTTCCTATATTTTATTTTGAATAGCATTGCTTAGGAGAGGGATATTATAAACCATAATGAGATGTTATATATCAAAGAATAAGTTTACTACACTATCCCTATCATTTGTACCCATATCAATGGTTATTCACTCAACCAAGTATTAATATGATAAGTGCATTTGATCTCGAGAAACTGAAAAGACTTTATTAAATTTATATGTAGTAATGAAAGTATCCTTTGAATGCTTGATTAAATTACTTAGTGTTATCTTTTTAATGTTCCATCTTCCTTTTGTAAACTTAATTTATAAAAATCTAAAATGCATGGGTGTAAGATATTGTAAATAAAAAAACTAATGCATCTATTCTTGGTACATTTTCCTACAAGTTGATCCTTAGTATTTTTAACATGTTAAAATAAGTCTCATGGAAGGTTAGATACATTATTTTTATCATACTATGAAAAATAAATTATATTTCCATAGGACAAATGGAAATGTCTAACCTAAAAAGTGGGAAACTATTTTATAAAATAGATTGTTGAAAACTAGGAAAGTTATTCTAGGAATCAAGGAAACTATTAAATAAAATCCATAAAATATACTCTAATAAAACAATAAATATACCCTAATACTAATCTCACCATAAACTTTATTATTATTTAAGAACCTTTCCATATGAAACAACCATGAATTAATTCTTCAAAATATGTCCATTAACTAGATATGCCATCTCATTACCTTAGACGTCTCTTAAATGGAAAACATTGTTACCCAGGATCTCTAAACTCTGATAGGGTCCAACCCACAATGGGGTTAACTTATCACATTGTCCTTTATTTTCATGGGATTTGTCCCATAGAAACACTAGGTCGTATATTTTGAATTCTTTAAATTTTTCTCTCTTTTCAAACCATCATTTCACTATATCTTGATGTTTACTAAAATTATATAAGACCTTAGTCCTAGAGTATTCCATTTATATTATGTATAAAAATTGAGACTCTACATCCTTACTTGGTTCCATGTATTCTTTCATAAATTGATATGTTTTAAATGTAAGCATAATTAGGAAAATAGGTTGTTTTCCATACACTAGTAAGTAAGGTGAGGTTGTAAGTGCCTATTTATATCTCATTCAATTAGCCCATAGTGCATAATTTAGTAAACTATGCCAATATCTAGGTTTGTCTACTAAATAATTTTTAATTACATATATCGAGTTCTTATTTGTTGATTCATCCAATCTATTTCCTTATGGGTAATAGTTGGATGATGACCCGATGGTGATTTTATTGTCATAGGCCCATTTAATAAATTTAGTTGATTGGAATGTTGGACCACTATAATATACTAGAGAGACATGAGTACCAAATATATTTGCGATATTTTTATCTAGAATTTTGATCACATCTTTTTCTCTTGAATGTTTTTTAGCTGCAACTTCCATCCATCATGTGAAATAATCTATATCAGTGAGTAAAAAATTATGTCCTATTAAATAATTATGATTAAGGAATTGAATGAAGTCTAATCTCCATGAGGTAAATGGTTTTCCTTCAATCATAAGTTGTAGAGGCATGGCCATATGTACTTCCCTCTTTACTAGGACTTAGCACTCATGGCACATTGAAACATTAACATGTGCATCCTTGAAGACTTTTGGCTAGTAATAACCCATTTTGAGAATCCTATGGGTAGTGTTATTTTTATAGGGATGATCACTACCTGTATTTTGGTATAAATTTTACAAAAAATATTTAACTTCCTCTCATGATATGCATATCAGGTAGATGCCTTCATAATTATTTCTATTTAATATGCCTTTTCTTATCATGTAATGAACCACTTTGAGTCTCATATCTCTCCTTTGTTCTCTTATGATCTCTATAGATTATGTACCTATAAGCAAATATTGAATAATGCTAGTGTACTAGTCCCATTTATATACTTGGTTTTCACAAACCTCTTTAATAATGATGTCTGGGTCAGGCTAAGTCATGAGATGAATGATGACTTAACCTCTAACTATCTTGGTAGGATTTATCTCTATGTTAAATTCATAAAACTTTGCGATTCATTTCTCTTTGCATTCTCCTAATTTGTTTTGTGATAAAGTAAGCTTGATAATAAGATTGAATACAATGATAATTGTCTTATTCCTTTGGATGCAATGTTAGAATTTCTTCACTAATTTAACAAGGATGAATATTTTTTATCGATCATAGAATACTTGAGTTCTACTTCTTTCAAGTTTTTACTCATCAATGTGATAGGGTGCTCACTTTCCTCTTTCTTTAGGGTGATCATTATGGTAATAGTATGTTCCAAGGCAAAAGGTTACAATAATAATTCTTTGGTGAAGTCTATGATTATCAGTATAGTGTCCTGGGATGTTACATCTTTAATGTATTGGAAAGATTTTTAATGCTTTATTGTCCATTCCAATTTAGCATCCTAATTGGACATTTCATTTAGAGGTCCAATGATTTCTACATAGCCTAATATAGACTTTCTTATGAAGCTTAACTTACCAAAGAAAGACTTGATTTCTTTCTTGTTATTTAGGAAAGTAATATTTGATATTCCTTGAATTCTATCTGGGCCAATTATAATCCAATATTTGGTGATTATATAACTTAATATATTACCTTCTATAACACCAAATATAATCTTCTTGGGGTTTAATGAAATGACAAACTTATTTAACCCTTACAAAATTTATCATAGTGTCCTTCATGATCAACCCTTACTTTTGAAAAGATGGTGAGGTCATCCTTGTAAATAGTTATACATATACCTATCAGTCCTTAAAAGGCATGGTCCATATCTCACTAAAATGTGGCACCTGCATTAATTAGGTTGAGTGGAATCCTCTTATATGCATAATTACCCCACTTCATGGTGAATTTTATCTTCATTTGTCTTATTATTTTACCAACACCTAGTTATACCCAAAAAACCCATCCAAGAAAGACATCATTTATAAACCACTCACTATCTATATGACATCATCTAAGGAAGGTAAGAGATAATTGTATTTCTCAGAGGCATTTTTAAAGTTTTTAAATTCAACACAAATATTAATCTCTCCACTTTTATTCTTGACTAAGACTAAGTTAGCCACAAATGGAATGTGTGATAGGAAACAATATTTTAACACTAAATGATAACTCCACTTCCTTCTAAATAAGGGGTTGTAAGATAGGGTTTACTTGCCTTTGCCTCTATTTGAATGGTTTGTGGTCCAAATTTAATGGAATTGTATGGGTGATGATCCTTGGGTTGAAAACCTCCAGGTCATCATATGTCCATGCAATCACATCTTTGTATTGAGTGAGAAAACTATTCATTTTATGTCTTTACTCTATAGTAGAGATGAGACCAATGTTGGCATAGCATGGATTACACTCATCTCTAAGATTTTCCTTTCTAAATTCAAACTCATTTACTTTTGGCTACCTTTATTTCTAAGCTTGAGGATCTAGATCAAACATCCTTTTTAAGGAAACCATTCCCAAAGGGAGGAAATTTTCCTTTTATTTAATAACTCCTTTTCCTAATTCCTCTTAGCATAAGTAATTAATTTCCTTGTCATTAATGGTTTGGGATGCAAATTGTCTTGATTTATTCAAAAACTATAAAATCTATTGGTCATAATCAAAAACTTGGAAATTTTCCACATTGTCTAAAACTGATGGATAAGGTACTAGCTCAATGGAGAATCTTTATACCTTGGACTTCTATAGGGGTGCCAAGTTTAAAGTAAAAGTAGATAATGAATTAGTATCTTGATTTTCTTATTTGGGTATATCGATGATGTTAAAGGCTTAAAAAGACTCAATCAAATACCATGCTCTATGTTTGTACCTTTTTAGATATGATAACTTACACTATGATTTGTTTTTGACTAGATAGACTGCCAGTTCTGAATCATCATAAATCATCAATCGTTTGAAATTAATTTTGAGAGAAAAATGAAATCCTAATATTAGTGCTTCATATTATGATTTATTAATAGTGAAATGGAACTATAATCTATATGTTACTAGGTATTTATTGCCTTGTGGGTCTACTAATTCAATGTTGACACTTGATCCTTATTTAGATCTAACACCATCAAAGTGGAGGGTCTACAACTGGGAAGGTCTATAGACTTATGGTTCTTGCAATTCATACTTTGTAGTGAAGTTATAAATCCCAAGGTTAGGAGATTTATAACTTACTTATTCATTATTTGTATTCTATTCTATAATTAGGTAATTGATTCTTGGATTTCAATCAATTCAAATCTAGTTTACAATACCTAATGGTAGCTAAATGTGAGATAATTATTTTACTACATAAATTTTTAATATCTTGGACTAGTATCTATTAAGGATGAGTCTATATCTTTATAGAATATAAAATACTAGTATTTCAATCATCATTTTCACTCATAGTTTAGATGATACTTTGATATGCACATCATTCATATCTCATATTATAAGGACCATGGTCTTATCCAATTGTTAAACCATTCTCTTGGATGGATTTGGGATCAAACCTAGCTTCTAGAAAATCAAATTAGGCATCAGCATGGCTTAATCTCTAGAATTGAATAAGAAATGATGAATGCTATTTCTAAATTCTTGAATAGTTAATAAAAAAGGTGAAACTTAATGTTTAATTTTGTAGATGACATCAATGTGATCAACCTTTATCTTCTCAATAGTTGTTTTTCAATCATCATTTTCACTCATAGTTTAGATGATACTTTGATATGCACATCATTCATATCTCATATTATATCTTTATAGAATATAAAATACTAGTATTTCAATCATCATTTTCACTCATAGTTTAGATGATACTTTGATATGCACATCATTCATATCTCATATTATAATGACCATGGTCTTATCCAATTGTTAAACCATTCTCTTAGATGGATTTGGGATCAAACCTAGCTTCTAGAAAATCAAATTAGGCATCAACATGGCTTAATCTCTATAATTGAATAAGAAATGATGAATGCTATTTCTAAATTCTTGAATAGTTAATAAAAAAGGTGAAACTTAATGTTTAATTTTGTAGATGACATCAATGTGATCAACCTTTATCTTCTCAATAGTTGTTTTTCTTTTGATAGACTTCCATATGATCTCCTTTTATTCTATAATCTAGGATAATTCATGAAGAGTAATGTTGGATTTAATCTTTTTCATGTCTTCAACAATGTTATACCACCCTTTACCTTAATCTTATTTATTTTGGAGCTATTCATTCCCTTTAGGAGGAGGTGGATGGTTTTTAGCTATTGGATTTGGTGGAGTAGCAATGTTGTTTGTAGGAGTAGCCATTATGAAGGGTTAATTATTCCTTAGGTTATACTTTTCATTTTTGTATTTCTAGAGATTGTGTACTTCATTAGAGTTATCTTCTAATTCATTTTCATCTTCTTCTAGGTAGAAAGACTCGTGTGTTTCAAATTCCATTTCTGTGTTTGAAGAGATAGATTTTGGATGGAACTTTAGAAGATTATTAATCAAGTCTTTCCTTACCAGTTATCTATGAAAGACCTCAAAAACTACAAAGAATTCCACACATTCAATTTCACCATGTTGTGATGTATTATGGACTCTACACTAACTGGGCAGTGTCATTTTACTATTTTTATCTCTATCAACTTGTTGGGATGTTGCTTTGAATTATTAATAGCCCTATTAAATTATATTTTGTATGTTTGAAACCAAGGATTCTATTTATTATTCTTTCTAATGGTGTTACCCATCTTTATCTACATTATTAGGAAGTCATTACTCAATTTATATACCATTCCTTGGATGGAATCCAATTATACTTTGGTAGAATTAGTTCCTTATACAACTAAAGCATTAGAGGGCATTTAATGTTGATTCAGTCAATGACTATTCATATGTACATAGTTATTCATATAACCATAGTTATTCATATAACCATAGTTTTGGTTGGGCACTTGATACATTATAAGAGGTAATGCATATAATTTATATTGATTGAAAGCATGTACATTTTGAATAATATGGGGGACTATATTTAGAGCTATGAAACTAGCATTGATATTCAGAGTATTAAGTACTTGAGGGTTTAACTATGTATCAATTCTGATATCCTCTTCATATGAAAAATATAGAGTGGTGGCAATAGTATCTCTCCATAGGAACACTATAGTGATTGGGTCTAGAGTATTTCTATACATCACCAATGCCAATGGTTTATTTAGTGTGTACTTTGGATTGATCTAAATGTACATCTTATGTAATCTATCATTGAAAGCCTAAATTGGTTCATTAAGTTACCTATTCAGGCTGGTAAAGTGTTGATATACTAGTCTAGGGCTAGTAACTTATCCAAATTAGGCAAGAAATGTGCTATAGCATGCATTCTAGGAAGTGATCAAGTTATCTTTAAGGTTGAGGTACCATTCATAGGAAACATCCTATAAGGTAAATAGGAAAATCCTACATGTAAAATCTTCATCAGTAAAAATCATTAATATTAATACAACCTTAAAATATGTAATGTGTTCCTCTATAGTTTTTCATCTTGAGGGAGAGAAAGAAGGTAGATCTTTCTCTGGGTTTTCGAGTAAGTTATGCATGTATCTTGGGATGGTATTGGTAAACCCAACTAACCAAGGGTGTTATTAGGCCATAAGAGGTTTAATGGGATGGATATTCTTGACTGGAGATGGTGTTATATCCCTTAGTATATTGGGAATAATTGGTGTAGATCTATACCTTCTATGTATTGATAAGGGTGAAACCAATAGACTACTTTTGGCCCTAGACCTTGTAACTCACTTGGTATCTCTAGTGTAACTCAACATAAGTGGTAATTTCTCACTAGGGTAGGAACAAAAGTGTTCCTTATTTTAACACTAAATTTTATTTTTATTGATATGGGTATTAAACATAAACCAAAGTTTTAACAATGTAGCCTTTAACATTTTAGGATATCATTATAGGTGAACTCCACTCCATGGCACAATTTATAGATATGGGTTAAACAACCTTGTGGTGGAAAATCAAGTAGGTTGTCAACTAGGTTCACTTGTAGTGAGATTAATCTTAGTGTAGAAATCAAACCTAAATGGGTGAGATATATGGGTGATATCTAATTTAGAGTGGGTAGATCTTAGTCAAAATAAACTTCAAATAGAGGGAAGGGTAGAGTAAAAAATAAGGTTATGTGATCTTAAAGTGTCACTTCTTAGGTTGGTTGAGGTAAGGGGTTTCAAGTCTACCTCATCTAGCTAACACAATGGAGACACCTCTAGGTATGGGTAAGCCTATTGGGGTGAGGTGAATCTCAAGTTTATGGGGCTAGTTCCCTTGATCCATAATTTGAGCTCAATTCCTAAAATTACATATTTTGATAGTGAAAAGGGATATAAGGGAAAAATGAAATGAAACCTATGATACTAGAGGTGATGCACCAATATATTGTATCCATTTTATTTGACCTTTCATAAACACTAATGAAGAAGACAAGGACTAGTATCTAAACCACTTTCTTCAAAGGATTATAAGCATTAGTGTTTCACATAGAGGTTGTGATAGATGATTATAACTTGAGGTTTATGAATACAAGGTCTGATTCAGGATAGTTAATAATCAAATTCTACTTTAAGCTCAACCACTAACACCTTCACACACTATGTGACCTACATAGAATAATGTACTAGTATCTATGTGAGGTAAGGACCTACAAAGGGAGAGAAACCCACTGCTTATGCAAATAAAACAAGAATGAAACACAATAAAATCATATATAAAATCTTAAATAGTCTTTATATTAGTTTAAGAGTTTAAAATATACAAATTTGGGTAGAATTTATTCATACCCAGTAGAGGGATCCATACAATGGATTTTTAGCTTAAATTTATAAAATAAATTAAGAAAAGGAAGGATAATATATCATAGAAGTGTTGATAATATGGCATGATGACCCTCATTCACTTAATAAATAGTTACAACATGCATAAGGATTAGTAACAACTCCTTCAACTCTCACATGTGCTACCTTGACTTCATAATGGCCTTTAATGACACTAAAATGTGGAAAATAGCCTAGTGGAGGATCCTTCAGTTTTGGTTAGCCCTATTCAAATAATAATCACATAAAACTAGTTAAATATCTCTCATTTTTATAGTAATAAAGGTATAAATGTTGTCCATCTTAACCTCTATGAAGTATTAAGTAACCTACCTTCCCCTTGTGCATGTTGACTAGGCCTAAAACCACTTAATATTCCATAATAGACATGAAATGTGCCTAATAACCTATATGAAGCATCCATAAGGGTGTTATGGTCATATATTTACTCTCTTAATATCCCTCTATGCCAATAGTCATCTTCTCTTATTGACCAAATAGGCCTACTAGGCAACTAGGCCTATTCACTTAGTACTAGTTATTTGGATGGCTATTAGAATTGTATAAAATATTAAGAACATGTAAGTGAGAATTTTTTAGGTCTAATAAATAATCCCACATCATGACATATGAATTTTAAATAGTTCATACCTATAAATCTTACTCCTTTAGGTGACTACGTCACTCTCACTAGTACTAGACTAGATATTTAGCCTAGATTTCCAAGAGGATATGAGAGTGGTTTGTGATATGAGAGGGTGGAATAAACCTCACACTACCTTATTAAATGATATAAAATTATTTATATAGATTTTTACCTTGAATTCATCACTAAATATTATAAAATATATGGTTATGGTACATCCATATAGTTGTTTGTACAAATAGATTCTATGGGTAGGACCTCATTATAGTGCACAATATGTTTCATGTGTCTCCCAGGCAAATTCAAGGAATTTGAGTGAAAATTTATCAAGTTTTCTTCCATTTGGTCATTAGGACTAGTTTAGGTAGGTTTAAACATACATGATCTCTTAATTATTATTCATATCCTTAAGAGATTGAACTACAAATCTAATGATAAGATTTTTAAGTATACAACCTCATTCGACCTTCCCCAGTAGTTGAGGGCCCCATGCATCAGCTTCGTGATGTTTCAATGTGAATAAAATTCTTCTTAAGCTCAAAACACTACAATTATGAGGTTTAGAGGAAAATGGTATATAAGAGAAAAAATTGTTTAGTTTTGACTTACAACACCTCTTAAGGGTTTTTTCCAACCCACCTAACCTATTATAATGTTCCTCTCCACTATCCATCCTCCATATATTCTCTTCAAACCCATTAGATCATGCTTAGGGTTCATGATACACTAAGCTAGTTAGACCCTAGATGTTTACAATTTGAGTTTATTATATCTTCTTGAGTCCCACAACTTTATGGCCTTATCTAGATTGTTGTCACTCATTCTCTTGAATCTTCACAACCTCAAAAAATCCCTAAACATATAAATATTTATGATGTGCATATTTATACATGTCAATTCAATCCTAATAGGCCTCATCAACCTATCAAGGCTATTCACTTATTTCATAGGTCTAGATCATTTAATGGATACTTATAAAATTGAAAGATAATTTAATAGACCTCCTTACCTCTCTTTCACTTCTCTTCACCAATAGTGGTTCATCACACTTTGGCTCTTCTTTGTGACCCTACCTGTAGGTACTTATCAAGTTTGTTTGAGCTCATCAATATGAATCTCTTATATATACTTGAGTATAACATAATGAAAACATTAAACCCCTTACGTAAAGGTCTATGAATGATCTCATATTTCTATTTTTGACTTGAAATCTACATTGACATGTTCTTGGATGTATGGAGGATCTCTTGAGTAGTTTAGTCATTCATTCTAATGTAGAACACCTCTAACACAAGTTATGAACCTTGACACAAGTTTCTTAGGACTTATTAAGTTTAATATTTGAGTTGGGTACCCTATAAAATTAATGTTCATGGAATTTCAACCTCTTGGATGAATTATTTTACATTATATTGAATCTCCCTCTAAATTTGATTACACTTTATGATCCCTTCCAACAAAGCTTGGATGATTGATCTAAAATATTAATCAATGATATAACCATTATAAACATTGAATAAATGATTTTTATCCCTTAAAAACCCTATGAGACACTCTTATCACCCTTAAACAATTAATATCATGACATAACCATGACATAACACTCTTAGAGGCTTTTAAGTACTTTACAAATAACACTTTGAACCTCCCAACAACCTTAATCTTTGCATATGAACCTCAGATGATCATAAAAATTGACAAGTGACATGGTTACTCGTAAAATATGTGAGGAATCATTCCTATATTTAGTTTACATGGATCTTTAGTCAATCTTGACACTCACTTTAACCTTCTCAAGATGTAAATTCACTGCCACTATGATTGATCTCTTAAGATTTTATATGAAGGGTGAGAGAGAGGTTGCTACACTTGTTCATGGCCTCCTCTTGAGATATCTAACCCTTAATACATTTTTAGTATTATTTTTTGTCTATAGACTTGCATGTCACTTACTACCATAGGATTTAAAACTCTATTTTATCTTTGAAAATAGGTTTTCAAGTCTTGAAGTAGGATAGAAGACTCATTATTTAAATCTACATCATCATAACGACTCAAAAGGCATACAAATCCACACCAAAACCTATACTATTATGTCCTAAATCTTGGATTAAATTTATCCTACATGTAACTTACATGAAAGTTCTCATTAGAATTTATGAAACTCTAGAAACATTATTTTGGGAACCTTTAGGTAGGTCTGTAGACTCGTTGATGGATTAGACTAATTGATTATGAGTGCTAATTTAAGAGGTGAGTTCCTTATTGTTGTCATATAAGGACTCTTATCATCATGAAAACACTTATCATGGATTCTCACATCCCCCTTGATCATTAGAGGCCCTATTTTAATGCAAAGTACATCCTTTTTCTTATTTCACTAATAACATGCCTATATGAGCTCAAAGATTTCTCTAATTGAGTCTATCAAAATGGATGTCCTTTATGCTTTTTTTTTAATAAATAGAATAGAGATAAAACATTATTATCTTCATATAACTATCATTTTGGGTCCTTTAATAGCAAGTCTACTTGCCATCTAGACATACATATTTTAACTCAGCCTACATAGTCCCTTAGAGTGCAAAATAGACTAAGAGATTCATAAGTGCTCATTGTGCTTAGATGACATTGATAGCATGATTATTGAGCTAAATTTGGATTCCAAAATATCATGTTACTTTATTGAAATAAATTTTTGGTACCAAATGTGATCTAGAGGTCTTGTAGACCTATAGGGTAGGTTCACTAGTCTTCTTGTGTTGACCTAGAGAAGAGACATTATAACACATTTAATAGTTAGTGTTTTCAACATTTTTGAGATTATATGTGTTACACTCCATTCAAATGTCACAAGTAATGAAAACACCTTAATGAGGCTTGAATAGGGTTACTTTTCCAAGGTTTCTTTAAACTATTTGACTGTATGTGGAAACTATAAGTGATCACCATTTTGTGGATTTTTTGGTCCATTAAATTACTATAAATCCATTATTTTAGATCGTCATGGAGGTTTAGAATATTTTTGAGACCTCACCAGTAATTTACAACCATTAGAGACCCCAAATTATTTAGAACACTATTGTTATCAATTTGTATATTATTCTATAAGAAAATTTCTTATCTCTTAATGGTTCACATATGCCAAGTGAGTTTGGAGAATCATGTATGGTGGTTTCACATACCTATTATATCTTATAAAATATAATTATTATTTCCAACAAGATTAGAATTGGGGATATTATGGTAAATTTGAACCCCTATTTAGATGGATGAGACATTATGAGTCCTTCATCTTCTTAGTGATTGTTCATAAAAGATGGGTAACCAATTTAGGGAATAACTCCACAAAATATAATAATAATAAATTCCCCTCATCTACACAAAACATTAGATCACCATTATCTCTCTTTTATCCATACTAAATAGAAACCTGACTAGCTTTTCTAAGCCTCAAACAACTCGATGGAAGAAAGGGATTAGTTTTTTACCATTCTTGACTTAAAAATACATATAAAGCATGTATTTTAGTGTTTAATGAATAAAATAATACATTCACATTATTTATCATGATATTTTTATAACAAACCTATATAGACTACTTAAAAACTCTCTTTCTACTATGAAAATTGTCCATTCTTCCTAAAAATTGATGGAGATGATATGTCAGATGCCTTTGAAGTTTGTAAATTCATGTACAAACTTGTAGTGATATATCCATATATTTATTATATTGTACACTTATCATTTATTTCCAACAATCCTCTTGAACATTACCAAATAGATCAATAAAACACCTTGAGTGTGTAATACAATGTTATAAAGTTGATTTACCACCTTTATAAGAGTTGTATGGACTATAAGAGGTGTGATATGACTTGGAAACCACATGACATGTATCGACATGACCCTCTAGACTAATTAACACCCTTTGATCCACTTGACTATGCTAGGAATGATTATACAACCATAAGGTCAAGAATAACATTTACCTTAATTTTATCAAAACAACCTTAAAAAATGCCAACTAAGGATTTTAAAGGCCATTTGGAGGACCAAAATAAGATATAAGGTTACCATACACAAGCTTATATGTCCTTAGTATAATTTTTTTAACTATATTGGATGAAATTTAGCCTGAGAGGCCAGTTATCAATAATTGGTTTCTTAGTGGATAAATGATCTCAAAACTAATGCTTACTGCTTGTAATTGTTGCATAATTATAGGTAAACAAAATTATGAAGTATGTGGAAGGATGATATATAAAAATTGATGGTATCTACTAAAGGTTTCTTCCTTTAGACTAGCTCTTAAACACTTAATTGGAAAGTTACATCTGAGACCAAGAAGGTGTCTAAGGTAGCTATGGCACATAATTAGAAAAATATAGAAATAAAAAGCATTCATACACACTAAGATCAATAACATAGTTTAAACCAATTGTTGAACTAAATATACCAACTTTCAATAGCATTTTCACATCTACATCTAGCATACATTTATTAAAATAATCATAATTTATATGTGGCTTTTTCACACTTAAAATGACTATATTATATCAACCAGAAAAGTAAAACCTCAATATCACATAAGTGGAAAGATAAAACACTAAATCAATTTCATGATAGTTAAAAATTGACTTTTTATTGTATTGATATGATCTTCCAACCCTTTGAAATGTGAAATTAAATTGATTTATAGACTTGGTGAGGGGATTCCTCATCCTCTAAATATATGTAAACTCATAGTTACATGTTATAGTTAGAACCTAAACTATAATTTTATCTCAAAATTTCATGTTTTTTATACTTGTGCCTAATTAAATTTATATCAAAACTAGGTATCATGTGAAATGCATGAAACTTGTGCATGATTACATTAGTTCAAGAAACATTACATGTATATTCTAACTATAATTAAACTATGAGTAAGATATGCATGTATACATACAAAATTGGACTTTTTCTCAAGGTTGAGAAGGTGGATTCATGGTTGATGAGGTTTTTGGAGGCACTAAAGTGGATGCTTGCATTAAAATAGGAATTTTTATGTTGGCTTTTTTATTTGATTCCAAATCCTTATAGTGTTTGTTCCCAATGTCATATTAATATCTAAGTATATGCATGTTAAAGAGTGGAGGCTTATGCAACATGTTCACTTTATCTAAGATCTTTGTATTTTTAGCTTTGGTGGTCTTGAATTTAGCACTAAATATCTCAAATTTAGTGACCTTATTTCTATAGAAATTGAGATCTACTTATATGTCTTCAATGGTCTTCCCTTATACATCCTACTTGAAATTATCTAAAACTTGTTGTAAGAGATGATCAAAATTGGCCCTACTAATGAGTCTTCTTATTGAATAATTGGCTTGAGAAAGATTTATTTCATTCAAACATTCTTAGGAGTGAGTCTCATGTTCTGAATTCTTTAACATTACTACCTCAACCACATTGACCCATTCCCTAACTTCTTATGTTATGGTGAACACCAAGTTAAGGGAATTGGTAGCCTCCAATGGTTTCATCAGGTTCAAATGTGCATATGACTTATTAGTTGTAAAAATAATAAGGAAATTAAGGTTATTATGATCTATATTCAAATAATTCAATAATTTGGTGGTCTTTATTATGTGGGTTGACAATTATTCCCTCATTGCACTAATGGCCTCAATGGTATTGTATAATTTGGATGTTACATTTTGGATGTCTATTTTACTTTGTGTTGGAACATGAAAATTGTGTTTTTGTTCTCTCAGTTGCTCAAGTTATTATTCTAACTCTCTTCATGAAGTTTCTATCCTCTCATGTATTTCTACTAGGAAATATTTTTATGTTTCCATATAGGATTTGAAATCTTCTATATAGGGAGATTTCCCTAGTTTCCTATCTTTCCTCTTTATTAGGATGAAAATTTATTTTATTTCTTCTAAAATAATTTATCTACTAGCATCATCTTCCAATTTCCTCTTCCTCACCCTTTGTGCACTCTAAGTATATTTCTAAAAGAATATACTCATAGTGGGAAATTTAGTAATATTTTTGTAGGCCCCTCACTACATGTTTGTTGCCCATAATGGGAGGAATATCTACTTTGGGTCCATGGGTTGAGTTCCTTAGGTTGTAGTCTCACCCATTATATCCCCTGATGTTTACTTCAAAGTTTCCTCTAGGATTAGATCAGGGAGTGAAGGACATGTGATATTGGACAAGTCCACTCCACCATATTATGGTAGTTGATGGACTGTGTATATTGTCTTCCTCTTACGTTTAGCCTTATAAGTGGTTGTCACTATTGTTTTCTTTTATGAATGAATTGGAGGGGGAACTAGTAGACTTAACTATGTAGATGTAACATGAAAAAAGGGTGTAGATATCACTCCCTTCACCTTTTTTATGGCTATTCTCTTAGTTTTTGTTGGGGGTGGAGAAGCAATGGAATGGATTATATTAGGAATAGTAAGAGTGTATGTGGGAGTAACAATTGGAGGAATAATCATTATGAAAATAGAGGCTACAAGGGTAGATGAGGGATCCTCTACCTTTAATAATAACAAAGTTGACTAAACAATATGATGAATATGATCAACCTCTACCTTGGGAACCAAGAGAGATGGGGGGATGGAAGGGGTGAATGTATCAAGAATAAATGATCTAATTATAGGAATATAAACATGGAAAATAATAGGAGTAATAGAAATTAGAGAGGGTGTTATCTCCCCTGGTGGCTATTGATGTAATGGTGCCTTGTCCTTTGAGTCTTAGAGGCTCAAGACTTTTACTCTTTGTAATTTTTCCTCCTAATCAAAAATATCCTCTCTAATTGCCTCTTCAGTAGCTAGCTCCACTGAAGGTCTCTCCATGTTTATGCTATGTTGAAGGGAATGAGACCTTGGCTTCCTTGTATAATTGAGGGTGGTCTTTAGAGTTATAGGAGTTGATTGTATGGTTGAGGTAACCATAACAAGAATCTCTATAGGTTATGAAACATCACCTTGGTGTGGACCCTTATAATCTAAGGAATATAATTAGATGGGTTCATCTTCATTTCCCCTAGTGAGTGAGGTATCTGACACCACAATTATTTATTCACTTCATTAAGTACTACAGGGGGTGTTTAAGAAGATTTACCTTATTCTCCTACTAGATGAATAGGTTTGATAGTCCAAAAATTATATGTGTCCCATCCTTTAGCTAGAGGGAGTCTAGTTCATGTCTCTTTTATGGAAAGGGAAGGATCCCCTAAAATGAGATTTTAAATATCCTCTTTCATCTAGACCAAACATACCCTTTCAAATACTTGATCATAATTATAATCATTAAGGAACAAGAAGTCATGATCATAGGGTTCATGTTGATAATCAATTCATATCCCCTTAGTCTATTTTTACACTTGTAATGGGGATCCCAGTCCCTATGTAGTAGTGAAACCAAGGAATAGTATTCTTTGTATCTTCTAGCCTCATAGAAGTGCTTCTTATTGGTGTAACACATTCTTCCAATCATTAGCTTTGATACATGAAGGTAAGATTTATTATTCTTATGTGTGACCTTATCTATTAGTTTATTTCCTACTCTACCACATTGTCTAGGATATAATTGGGGAACTATAGGGGTTTAACCTTATGGATAATTACCATGATAGCTCTATAATCAGGGTATAGAAAGTAGTCTCCCTTAATTAATAGTGTATCCATGATACTCCTTGATATACTAGGAAAAAGGGATTCATGGATGGCTAGCCATACCTATGGGTAAATGTCCTAAAAAAATGTGGAAAATATGGTGAGTGTACACATAGATGTGTATAAAGGTGTAAAAGTCACATATCTTGTTCTTTATATAGTCTAGAGGGGGTTATAGAGTGAGCCTATGTAGATATAGACTATCCCTAAGACATGTCGATTAGGTAAGACATCATGTAAAAATGTCCTCTAAGATGCCTCTTATCTTTATGCATAATTTTATCTCATAACCTTGCTTTAATCACTTTTCCTAGAGCAAAGGTCAATTTTGACATTCTCTTCAAATCTAGTAGCAGGACCCATTCTAGTTGGATGAATTTGATGGTAGGGTATCCAAATACTTTATTTAATAGGGTCATCCAAATTTTAGTTCTCATTATAAACTTCACTATTGGGTTGGGCTACTTTTCTTTTTAGTTTATTTTCTCTCTAAGAAGCATCTAACTACTAAGCATCTTCTCAATAGACTTCCCTTTCTTTCATGCCACTACTCTATGTAGATAACAGGTGGAATCTAGGATGAGAATAAATGTACTTTTAAAACACATTTCCAAATATTCATGATTCAATCATCTTTTACTCTAGGTGATATAGGTAAGATCCTCCCAATATCCTCCCTATAAAGAATAAGTCTTGAAAAAGGTCAATATAAGGCATGACTTTTAGATTCATAGTTGTAAAGTATAACCCTTATCTATTTAGTGTGAGGAGGTTTATGAATAATTATATCTCATAGAGGGTTATGTTTTATTCATGTGTGTGTGCATTACCCTAGTATATGGCATCCCATAGTCTCAAGTAGTTGTTACAGTCATTGTTTAATAAAATAGGTTCAAAGAGTGTGTCTATATATTCAATAGAATCCTTGATAAAGAACCTTGAAATAGGGATAGTTCTTTAGAATACCATCTATTAGTATGCCATTTTTATAGATTTAATTTGGTACTAGTTTATAATTCAATCACTTGGCTCTCCTAAGTATGTTATTCAATTGAAGACACTAGTGGCTAAATCTCTATAGTAGGAGAGTAAGTTAATTCACAAGTTATATTAATATTGAATAAGCACATAATCATTCAAAATAATTTTATATATATTTGGAATTTATTTCCAATTCATGTTTCATTAATTTACAATGTATAGAACTTCAATTTGTTTGTTTAATTTGAACCTTACCACCTCATTTGATAAGTATACCATGTAGGAATTATTAGTGTATAATAGGAGTGCCACATCATTTCCATTTTTAAAGTGTCATTTCATCACTTATTTGGATTTATTTCACTATGTAATGAATATTTAGGTAGTCATAAATTTGGAGTCAAGGTATAATTCTATTTTTGAGCATCTTGAATAAAAGTTTTGAACACATTTTGGTGAAGATCTAACTATCAGAACTCTTCCACTGAATAAAATCATTGAAGACCTAAATGTGTCAAGTAAATTTGTTGAAAAAAAACCTTAGAACACTTTTTAAAAATACAAAAATATACAAAACTCTTCTTTTGAATTTTTTTAAAGATCTAAATATGTCAGAGGAACATGCTAAGCAAAACTACTGAATAAATCTTTTTGAAGACCTAGATAAAATGAAATATTAAATTAGAGACCTAGTTATTGAATAATAATGGCCAAATGGTAAGTTCAAAATAGTTATAATACTTAGTGAATGAATATTTGAGTCTCATAGCCTAAATTACTAAATACTCTATTCCAAACAAATCCTTTAAAGGAAAATGTTGAAGAAATAAATTCTTGTGTGATATGTAGAATGCAGAGTGCTAAAGACTAAATTGTGTTAGGTAAAATCACTGAAGAGACTCACCAAAGATAAGAACCTATCAAATGGATTTTATGAATTAAAGTGTCAATCAAAATCACTAAATAAAATTTCTAAAGGCCATTTTGCATTAAGTAGTTCTGTCGAAGTATTTCACTGAAGAAGATGAGTTGAAACCTACATATACATAACTTTTGAATATATTTAGTAGGTTAGTATAGAAATACAAAATTTATATATGTCATATGCCTCATAAATTATAAATTTAGTGTAATACATGAGGCCTTTCCTTTTAAATGACTTTTTGAAATAGGGCTAGAGGTTGTTTTCAAAAGATAGTGTGTCCTTATTCTGAAAAAAGAAAAATGGGTGTATGGTGTGTACAACAAAAAGCATACATATAACACACATTATGAATGCAAAGTAATCCAAGGAAATAAAATATAAGGGACATGGGCACATGTAACTAGATCTTAGAAAACAAGGCACACAAGGACATGTTCAAATGTCCACATATGCAAGTAACATATAGAGTGGATTCGAACCACATACAGGGACATGCTAAAATGTATACATGCACAATATAGAAATTACATACAAGGGAATGGTATCATATACAAATCATATATATTATGAATATAATTATCATAGATCTAAACATAAATGGAATATTCAAATGCCCTTGAATAGAATAAGTATAGAGATACAATTAAATCTAAACTAGGAAAGCTATAAATGAAAGTATGCATGAATTTGTAATAAAAATATGTGTAAGAGTTAGGATATACATATGATGAGTTTAAATTAGTAATATCTAGCAAAATATATGATTGAGTATATCATGATCAATATCAAGATAAAATAATTCTAAAGCTATGATGTAGAGTATATAATATTTAACATGGTAATAAAAACTAGGTATAGGGTACCCCCAAATAGGTGAATGTGTCAAATGAAGAACTCATGTATCTATGTATATTGCCCTTATGGGTAGATAATAAAAAATTTAAATCATTGTAGTGGAATTGAGTCCTGTATCAATCTACAAGCACTCAACAAGAACAAGTGGAGCATGTATGTATGATAAAAATAACTATACTAAGATAAATAACATGTGTAGTGTCTAGTAAGTATAATAAGTGTAACCATATAAATGCATAAAATCTATAATTTTTTATTTTTAGTGTAAAATATTTGAATGTTTTATCTTTTTGAAATATTTCATTATTTTTTATTTTCTAGATATAACTTATGTATAAGCAACATAAAAATGAAACTATGTACAAAGAACAAGAGATAAGGAAAGTATGTAAAATTAGGGAGGAACAATAATAACCAATGAATATCATGGTATAATTACTGTCATTTTGGATTGTGTCAAAAATATGAATGGTAATCTCTCATGTAGTGTGATTTCTATGGTGGAGTTGAATGGTGTTGTATTATAAATCCAGGTATTGATCATTGTCTAAATAATAATAATAATAATAATAATAATAATAATAATAATAATAATAATAATAATAATAATAATAATAACAACAACAACAACTTGGAATGGTATAGAGAATTACCTCATATTGTGGAGTTGACCTTTTTGAATTGTGTTCTAGAATATTGATTGTGATTTTTCCCTTTGAAAATGTGCTTATTGTAGACATATGGTACTTTAGAGGCTATTTTGCTAGAAATCATTTTTTGAGAATATTTATTAGCTTACTAAGATTTTCACTTTACAGCTTAAGTTCTTACTTGTTTTGTAAAATTTCCTATGTAGCTAGACTTTTTGCCTTTATAAACTACATCTATGAATGATTTTCCTTAGTATGTTCAATAAATCACAAACCTTATTGACCAACATTATAAATTTCTAGAATAGGAGTAGTGATGCCTTAGGCCTGCTTGCCTAAACCTTGACCATGATAATAAAACTATTGTAGATATTTTTTACCAAGATCATATCGATTTGAACGTTTAGACTCATTTTAGAGAGGTAGATTTGCATTTTTTAATTAGTTTACCTATCTTTGTTTTATTATTTCTTAATTTGATTGTGCTTAGTAAACCTTTTATTATTATTAGTTATGCTTTGGTAACCATTTTTGTATTATTTCTTGAGTTGACCCTTTTTAAATTTGTAGATGTGACATTGTATATTATTTTTTATGATGTGTCACTATTTGAGTCATCTGTATCCATGATCTTTTGTATTTTTCCCTTTAATGCTAAACATGAGTTGGTGTGGAGCCCATGCATTCTATGATACACACAATAATATTTGGATCTCTTCATTGGATGTAGAGGATGTAACATGACAAAATTAGCTTGAATCATGTACCTTACTATCTTAGTTGAACTATTATTGTACCCTTGTAATATTTTTGAATCACTAGTTGTAGATGAACTATTTTGTAATTTTTTTTATATGTAACATTTCTTGCCACAAATTGACTATGTGAAGATGCATATACATGATTGACACTATTGTGTGATGGAGGATTTCGTCTTGTAACTTTATTTACCAATAATGTGAATTTTGCACTTAATAATTGATTTTGATTATGTAATTTTAATATTATTTTACTCATACTAATAATTTGGTCTCTTAAATTCTCACAAGTGAAAACCCTAGTTGCTTTTGATTGAACATGTAGGCACACACCATATAGGGAAGAGGTGTAGATGGGTTAAGTATGATTATTAGTAAAAATATTATAGGTTACTTTGTATTTTAGAGGAGTGATAGCATGGAACTAGCTAGAGGTAAAGTAGATATGACCCTCATGAAGATGAGGAGGATAAGGAGATTCTTTCTTGTGCATAATATATGTCATTAAAACTTGAAACATAGTTGTTAGATTATGTACTAGATCCTCTATGTGTGTAATGGTTTCCCTATTAATGGAATCCCACATATGAGAAATATAACATCCTATGAAGTATGACATATATTTTAACTAATTTTAATTATCATTTACATCTGTGTTTATGTCATCTTTTACTTCATTCCAAATAAAAGGAAATAAGTCGGCAAGAGAAGCTAAAAAACCTTGCATCAAAAATTAATGAACTTCATCAATCATTATTATCATGATTATATGAAATATAAATCTATAAAATAAATGGATTTTAAATATAAGTGTGGGTATTATAAGTTTGGAAACATAAACCCTAGGTTTATCTAAGGTTAGGGTTTGTGCAATGTTTGAAGTAAGTTCGGTTCACCAAATGTTTTGACTTTTTAGGACTTAGAAAATGTAAATCCTATGTTTTTTAAAGATATGATTATGTTAAATAAAATTAATAATATAAAATAAATACAACCACTAATTTTTTATAGATTTGAGTAACTTTGGCCTTTCTAAAAATATCAAGTAATAGTGCAAGCAGTAACTTAGCTGGAAAATGACTAAGACAGATGATCTAGAGGTTAGAAACTAAGATAGAGGTTCATTTGAGTGTTTAAAATAGTATCGTGATGTTAGAACCACTCATAGATAGTAGTTATATAATTATAGAGTAACACTATTATTCTAAATCTAGTGGTAATATCCCTATATTGGTGGAAGTGTTCTTTGTGCAAGACTATCCAAAGATTATAGTTGCACCTATGTATATATTTGTGAGGTTTTTTCACATGTGTATGAGTTATAAAACCCAGTATATTACCTATTTTTTATAAATTTATGAAAGAACCCTAATCCTCCATGTTACTAGGATATCTTGTTGATACAAGCTAAAAGTGTGTTTGTTAGTGGTGTAAATTGGACATCCTCAACACCAATCTATGATGACAGTTGACTACATAAAAATACTCTAAGGAGGGATCAATACCAATGTAGTTATCCTAACATATGTGTTGGTTCATGTTTAAGTGAATCTAGCATGATATTGGACTTGAGTGATTTGAATATGATTGAAACTATAAATATGGGAAAATTGAGCTTAGGAATGATGTATATGGTAGTATGCAAAAGTAGGGTAAAATAGGTATTAATAACCTTAATTGTGCATAATTTGTTCTAATCTTAAATTCATATTTTGAATCTAATTTCCACATATTGTTTGGAGAAATAAAATTCATGTATTGATAACTTTTTGATCCCTATACAGTTGCTAAAATAGGTATAGGTCAACACTAGAAGGTTTTAGATTTGAAAAGATATCTATTTAGGAAAAAGAGAGGGAAAGGACATTAGTGCCATTATTGGGACATTATAACCATGTGGATATATTATCCTTATTATGTTTCAAGTGTTCAAGTTGTATAACACTATGCAAAAAGGTCCAAGATGTAATAATGAGGGTCTAAGACTATTTTAGTGATGACTAGGGATGCCTATGACCCACACTAAGGATAGATAAGTGTGATAATAGGATCTAAGATAGGTCTAGGTATAATATAGGGATAGGTAGTCTCAAGTATCACTATTAGCACTCAAATACCAATTTTAGGTGATTATAATCAATCTTTACCTATAAGTGACAAACCATTAGATAAAGTCTACATCACTTGACTGCAAGAAAAATAGCCATCATTTGTTTCTCATAGATTGGATTTAGCCTATTTTCCCTTTTATTTAGAGACTCTCAAATTTAAATGGTTTTCCTTATTTTATGAGTATATCCCTCATTCCATATCTTGATACATCACATTTAATAAAAAAAATATAAAAATTATGAGTGGCCAAAACTAGAGTGGTGCATATAGCTATTTTTAAATATTCAAATGCCTTAGTAGCTATATTAGTCCACTAGAAGGATTATTTTTTCAATAAATATGTGATTGGGGATGCAATGTTATCATAATTTTTGAAAAACCTATGAAAGTAATCAGTTATCCCCATAAATCCCTAGAGGTTCCTAAGGGTCTTGGAAACCTACCACTCCACCATTACTTGGATGATTTTAGGATCAAATTTTAATCCTTCATGTGAAACATTATGACCTAACTACTCCACCTATTAGAAACTAGAATCATATTTGTAAGGTTTTTCATAAAGATAACATTGTTCTAGAATTGAGAGTATATTTTTTTCATGCTTCAAATGGTCTTCCCAATTTTTGTTTTAAATGAGGATATCAAAAAACATCAACATAAAATTTATAAAAAATGGCCTAAAAATAGTATTTATTTTTAGGTATGGATTGAGTTCATCAAAATTATGAAATATAATTAGTTGGACACATGCACAAAGTATATGAGTTTGTATTTTTTATTGTATTTCAAGTGTATTTAACCTTGTAATCCTAATAAATAATTGAAGAATGTGGAGAGTATTTATTTTTGAGTATATCAAAAGATTGGAATGTAAAGAGACAATGTTATGGAATTCTCTATATATAACACTCAAATGCAATGAAAGAAGGTTCCAATGTGTTATAGAGATTAATATAATAGTCCTGATATGGTTATTTTAATTATCTTTTATCATTATAATATACATAGTGACTACTCTATTTTAATTTAACCTCTATTATTCACTTCACATATGCTAACTTGTTTTGTATTAACTAATTTTATGATCCTTCCTTTCATAATTACACCCATTTTTTCAAGAAACAATCTATAATTGTGAATTATATGCTGTGGGTATCTTTGTTCATGCATTGTGCAAGCTATCCCTATAATTATCATGTTATGGAGTCTTCCAAGAATCTCTATTAACAATGGTGTAGTGAGCATGGAACCATTTAGATGAAATATGTTGAGATGGTTTCTAAGACAAATATATATAGAGAGATGGTTAGATGAGAGAATATAGAATTTTTTATAAGTTAGAAGAGTTAGAACACTATGAAAGATATTATATAAGAACACATATATGGGGAAATATATAAAATATTTTGGTGTAAATTACATAGATTATTAGCTGAATGGCTATTTAGGGTAGAATATTATTTCTTCATCTCAAGGAGGATAGAGCTTATAGTTTGGATAGAAAAAAAATTTAGATAGATTTGCACAACTTATATACAAACTAGACCTAGTTAGTAGACTACTAGATGAGGACTATGATTAGTGGTTATATTACTAAACTCATAATACAAGGATATATATATTTTGAAGTCGTGCAAGACTAATTTACCCAAGAAATAAGAGGGAACCTTTTTCATTTAATACCTATGTTGATAAAAATGTTGGTTGTCAAAAAGGCCATGGTGCCTATTATAGCCAACATAGAATAGTCACTTAGGGCACCATGGGGGTATGTGTAGGATGTAATCAATTATTTTAAGTTGAGAAAAAGAAAATTGAACCCAATCCCATAAAATGGAAGATGAAAAAGAGTGGATTGAGAAGAATGTTATAGGACTACAAAGGGAACTACAAAAACAAAGATGGTGAAATAAAGTAAGAGATCTAGAATTAATTATAAATAGGAGTAGAGATAAGATAGATGATGATGGATATGGAGAGATGTAGAAAGATCTTATGAAAGATATTGGAATTAAATGATGCATAGATTATGTAGAAGACATTGATGAAGAGTAGGAAGAAAATATAAATGATGTAGATATGTAGATAGTGAAATAGGAAGAACGTAAGCTAGTAGCAAAATAGTTAGATGGTAGAGGTAGATCATAGTTAATGAAAGGGTTTTTATCTATACCTGGGAAGGAAAGTTACTTCAAATAAGTTATATTCCAATGCAAAAATATCATAGGTTCAATTTCAAATATAAAATAAATTAAAATTATAAGTCATTCATTTCAAGAGTATGCATCCCCCCAACCCAATTTATGATTATAAATAAGTGTAGGAGAATAAGAAGTATAGATTGAATTGATTATTTGATGAAAAAGTTTGGAAATTTAAGTGAAAATACAAATAAAGAATTATATAGGAAGAAAATAGAAGAAGCAAAATTAATTTTTAAGACTCCCTAAAAGACTAGTATGTAGAAGGATAAATTAACAGTCAATAGTACAAAATCACATAAAGGCAAAACCAATAGTAGACAATCACATAAAGTCATAGTCACCATTGCATAGCTACCTTTAGTCATAGTTGCTAGTATTTAGTAACCTAAGGTACCAATTATAAGCATACCAACTATGGCACTCAATGCAGGTATATTTGTTAACTTAATGTAATATGATGGGTCTATGAATCCTAAACATTTGGTAACTTACACTATGAAGTGGAATGTAAAATGGGTAACCTCTGATGATGTTAAGAGCTGTGAACTCATAGGGGATTTATCAAGGAATGCCTTATAATTTATATTTAAAATAAATATAAATACCCTTGACTTTATGCAAGTCAGACATTTTTTTGTAATATAATTTAAGTTAAAGAAATGTACAAGCCAAATTATTTAAGACCTAAAGGATATTCAACAAAAGTCTAGAGAATTAGTTACAAAATATGATAAATGATTTTATAATGTAATGAACACAATTGAATTCATTATAGAAGATAAAGATAAGGTTTCTTGGTTCATAGATGGGTTACAACTAAGAATTAGATTTTTCATTACGTAGAAATAGTACCTAAGCAAAATTGATGCTCAATCTACTATTTTGAGAGTAGAATAAATTGAGGATTATGGGGATGTTACTTTAGATAGTTCCAAGGCTGAGGCTAAAATAAATGCATTCATGAGAATAATGGATAAGATGCATGAAAAAGATAAGCCTAAACTAATATTATGGTGCACAAATTGTAGACAAAAAAGACATCATAGAAATGATTGTTATAATCTTAACAATGAGTTTTGTGAGATATGATGGGTAGTAAGGCATGCAACTTACAAGATCCATAATTTACATCAGTACATAGAAACATCATAGGGTTTGATTTTTAACTTTTATAAGTCCACTAACCATGATGAAAATATTTTTTGAGTATTACAAGACTTGAGGGAAGATATTACTAAGAATGTCTTTGTAGTGGTAGCACAACAAATACTGATTACAAAGTAGGAAATTTCAAGACCATAAGTGGAGATGAAAAGTGTGACTCAAGGTAGTCCTGAATGGATGCCTTTATTACCCTAATATCAACCACATGCTCTATCAAGTTGGAATAATATATCATCTCCATCTTATCAATATTCTAATCACTATCAACAATATTGGACCAATATGAACCATCAATAACAACCATTAAATTAGGATCCAAGTTCTCTTTAGAACCAATGTGATGGGTATGATGCATAATAAATCCAACAAGGAGGATATGGTGGATAAAAAACATAAGGTTGGGGATACCAACAAAACACAGGTGGATATAGGGGAGGTTATAGGGGAGGATATTATGGGGGATATCAAGGAGGCCATAATAATTAAAATAACCAAACCTAACCACCTATGTAATGATATTTATGTGGAACATAAAATAACTCTGTAATTAATTTCCAAAATAATTTGTAGAGATAAATGTACTATTTATACTATAGATTTGAATGTTAGAACGAAAAGATAAGATTCTCTAATGCTTGAGAAACAAAGGAATGAGAGGCTAATGTGTATTGTAAACATGATCAATGTGCAACCAAAGTAGAATGCTTTTTTACAAGAATTCACTAGGTAATAAAGAGAATAAAAATGATTACCACTATTAAAAATGCCATTAGATCAAGGGATTATAAAAGTATAGTGAGAAAAATATCCTAATCTTAATAATAAAAATAATTTGATGTACAACGTTGTGTAGGCTATATAATAAATCTAAAAAAAAAGAAATTATTAAGGTGATAATATAACCATTGATGCTCAAATGTATGAGAAAATTATAAGAATCATGAGAAAACAAGGTGTTGTGACTACCTTGATAGATCTGATGAAGTTACTCATCACCCTACATAATGAAGATATTTCTCATAACATCACTAGTCTACTACATAATATTATGGAGTGTGTATAATGAGGTTAAAAACATACTAACAAAGTATTATGGTATGTTATTTCTCAGAAACCTTGGGATGTTGATTCTCATATGAACATTGAGCTAGTTGGATATGAGATTATGAATGCAATGTTTGACTTTGGTAGCATAATGAATTTGATTTTGTGATCAACTTGGGAAGCCATTGGTTGACTGGCCCTATGTTACAATCTAGTTACTCTCAGTTTAGTGGATTATGGTAGGGTGGAACCTATTGGAAGGCTAGAGTATTTTGAGATTAAAGTTATCAAACTCAATTTGCATAGATATTTTTAGGTCATTGATATGAAGATAATAAATACCTATTATCCTACCTTAATTGGTAATAAATGGGCCTATGATGTCTAAATGACCATTAAAAATATGTAAGATTAGCTAGAGGCACATTAAGGGGATAATATATAAGTTATACATTTTAATAAATCTGAGCAAAAGCCACATATCATCCCAAAAGAGCTAGAGTCTCCTTATTCTTATGAAGATAATAGTTGGTCTTATTTAAATCTAGATGAAAGGAAAATCAATTTATGACCAATAGAGATTCAGTTTGGACAACCACACATTGCATAGTAGGAATAGTGACCAATGTACAAGCCTATTACAATAAAGTTTCCAGTTAGATAGGTTAAGATAGAAGAATGTGTTTCTCTTTGAATGCACTCTCCCATATAATTTAAAGTATATTTACTATTTAATATAGGTGCAACAATGATGGATTAAACAAAAACTACTCCAAAGGGTGTATTACCTTGGGAAATGACATCATCCATAAGTGATGACTCAAACACTCATATGTTGAGCTAGGCTTAGAAAGATCATGAGATATAGCCTACGTGTACAGTGTTCATTATTCAACACCAAATACCTCAGTAATTTATGATACAAGATTTTAATAATTTCATATTAAGGCTCAAACACCATGTTTCAAAGGTGGATAAAAGAACCAACACACTTAGATATGCACTAAAAGGGACTACTCTTGGTGGGTAGTTCACAAAAATCTAGAAATTCATACATAAGTGTGTGGATATATAAATTATGTAGGGAGTACAACCAAGGTATTGGGTACACATTTTTAGTCATACATTAGCACCTCTACCAATAACCTGGTATATACCCTAAGGACATAGGAGAGACCAAGTATTTGGCACAAATGTGTCTAGATTTCATTCATAATTTTGTGTTAGAAGATGATAATATAATGGTTTATAATGCCTTACATAATATAGAAATATTTATATGTCATGGATAAGCCAAAGACTTATCTATTATAGTTGAATCATTATCCCAGTAGGAAGCTATAGAGGATTTGAATTTGGCACTTCACAATTGTAATCTAATCAACAATAATATTATATTTTTAATCTATGTAATAGAATAACATATAATTGATAGGTTCTAAAGATAATGATGGAGGTTGAGACCTAGAAGGATTCTTTGAACAAGAATGGGAAATTGAACCAAAACCAATTTAGAGTGTAGATAAAGTTTTTAAAAAAATACTCCACAACATAAACATCCCATAACAAGAAGGGAAGCATATTCTACAAGATGATTCACCTAGTGGATAAAATAAAGTATACCAAGAGCCCCTAAAAATATTGAAGAAAAAATTGAAATAGAGTTTACTCCTAGGCTTGTAATTGTTGGTGATAATTGGGGCAAGAACAAATTTTAGAGGTCTTGAAAATAAAAAGGGATTATCAATGTGTTCCTAACCAAATTATTAGAAGTGAAATGTGCATATCCATAATTAGGATAAATGTACATAGAATTGAAAGCATGCATGTAGCCTATTAAAAAGTATCCTATATTCTCAACCCCAATATTAAAATAAAATTAAAGGTTGAACTAGATAGAATTCAATAAACTAGAATAATTTATCTAATTGATAAAGTATAATGGGTGAGTCCTATCATTGTGAAACCAAATAAAATATTAGAGATTTAGGTGTGTGGGTAATACCACACACTTTATGATGCTTACCTCAATAGCCCATGCCCAATACCATTCATATATGACGTCCTCAATTTTGTCATAGGGTATGAAGTTTATTCATTCACATATGGCTTTAGTAGCTACCATCATATTCCCATCACAAAGGAGGACCAAGCTAAGACTACCTTCATAGCTGAATGGGGATCATTTGAATACAAGGTAATGCCTTTTGGATTACAAAATGCATCCATAGTATTTTGTATGGCTGTAGTAAATGCACTAAAACACTCCATACATTAATTTTTATATTTCTATTTAGATGACTATGTTGTTTTCTCTCTATTTAAAAAACATTTGTCAAAACTAGGATTAATGCTAGAACGGTGTCATACTTTGCATATTACATTAAATTTAAAGAAGTGACTATTTTTTTACACCTTTTGGTGTTTTGATAAGGCATGTAGTATGTGGTGATGGTATTTTGGTTGATCCATATAATATTGTTGTAATATTAGCTATGCCACCTCCAACTAATTCCATAAAAGTGTGCACATTCTCAGTCTTATAGGATATTACAAAAAAATTATCAAAGGATATAAAACCATATTGGTGCTAATGGAAAAAATGTTGTGAAAATATACATGGATTGAGTGGATAATATAATGCCAAGAGTCATTTATTGAGATAAAAAAATGTTTGTTATAACACCAATTCTATATTTTTCTGACTGGAAGAAGCTATTCCATCTAAATGTGGATGCTTATGGTATTGTAGTAGGAGCTATTTTAGATCATCTAGATGAAGGTGGGTTCGATCATCCCATACATTTTTCTATCAATATTTTATCATTTTAAAAAAATAATTACATAACTACTAAGAGAGAGAGAGAGAGAGAGAGAGAGAGAGGCATTAGTTATGGTGTTTGTACTGTAAAATATTTGGCATTACTTATTAGTTACATCATTTGAGTTCTTTATGGATCAAAAAGCACTATACTACCTGGTTAACAAGTCAATGCTGGGAGGACCCATATATATATGTGTATTATGCTATTTTTAATAATTTTAATTATGTATCAATGTCAATCCAAGCCATGAAAATTTTATACCAGATCATTTGAGTAAGCTACATAATGGGGAAGAAATAGAATAACTAGAAGATGAATCCCCATATGCACACTTATTTCGGGTTTTTTTAATTACAGATAATATGGAGGATATTGTTAAATTCTTAGAGTAAAAAACTTTCCTTATGAATTATTTAGAAAGGTATAAAAATAAGATGGTCACCCAAGCTATACCATAAAGTCTCATTAATGGATTTTTGTACAAGTTATGTAGAGAAGATGTGTTATGTAAAATAACACTAGAGCGTGAATTACCATAAATTATTCATGAATATCAATAAGGAATTGATGGAGGTCACATTGAAGGTGAATTCACTATAATGAAAATATTATAGAGTGATATTTTGTGTTATACATTATTTTAAGATGCACACAAAGTAGCCAAGCATTGTGATGTATGCCAATGAATGGGCAAGCCAAGTTAACATGATGAGATGTCATTGGTCCCAATACTCATAGAATAACCATTTAAACAATGGTGAATTAACTTTATTTGAACTATATCTCCTCTTATTAATAAAATGCATTCATGATATATTCTTATTGTAACTAATTACTTCACCAAATGGGTGTAAGTAGTTATGACCCCAAGTTATGGTACAAAGGACATGCAAATTTTTTATGTAAAAATATCATCACATGGTTTAGATGTCCTATTAATTTTATCATCAATAAAGTAACACATTTATTCAATAATAATATCAAGACCCTCATTAAAGAGTTTATGATATCACGCCATAAAATCATGACTATCATCTTTAAAAAAAATGGTAGGTTAAAGCATCAAACAAGGTATTGGGGAAAAGGTTAACAAAGTTTTGTAATGTGAAAAGGGATGACTAGGAAGATCACATACCTATATTTATTTTGGAATACAAAATAAATTACAATTAGATAACTAGTTTCACTCCCTTTCAACTTGTTTATGGTCTTAAAGTATTTATACCTATGGAGTAAATAGTTCTAATTTTTTTCATTGTAATAATTATGAGGTTAGGTGATAATGAATGTCTATTGCAAAGGTTATTAGACTTGATAAAGATGGAAGAAAGACAACAAAGGGAATTATGGACAAAGTAGATATATAAGTTAAGTCAAAAGGCATGGCATGATTTCAACTTGAGATCTAGATAATTTTACATAGAGGATGCATTATTTCAATATGATAGAATGTTTAGAGAATTCCAGAGAAAACTATGCATTAGATGGAAATAAACCTAAATTATACATGATGTTTTATAATAGGGTACTATTATTTTAAAATATTTATAGGGAACCATACTACCATGATGCATAAATGGTTGTATTATTAAGCCTTAACACCTTTAATCTCTATCATTATGCTGATAATCAGAGTGGGTACTGAGTGGCACCATGTAGTTAGGATTTTATTTAATGTTTTTTATATGTATTTTTTTGTTAGGGTAGTATTTTTGTGTAGTGTAATCTTGTCATTGTAGCACATCAAAGCCAACAATAAGTAGTTATAGTCATTATGTGTGATTGGCTTCTAGAGTAGACTATAGATAGATAACCAAAACCAACTACCAAAGGTCATGAAATAATTTTGGGAAGGTGGTAATGATATGATAAGTAAGGTGAAGGGAGAAATAATGGTCATTAAAGACTATTAAAGACATAGTTTTTTAAGAGATCATATCTTTATTGAGGTAGATTGAGTGTCAAATAGACAACTAGAGTCATAAAATAAATAGGGAATATGAAAATATATCATATCACATCAAGTAACCATAAAGGGATAAATCAAGATTCTTGATCTAAAAAGGGTCATAATCACATCAAATATGTATCAATCCATGTTAATTTTGGAGCACAACCCATACACACCCAGTTCGTTGATTTATAATAGTTAGCTACATGGAATTGGGTGCCAAAACATAGTGAAATAAGATCTAAAAAACCCTTAGACATTACATACTCTGATCCATAAGAAAATTTTATGATCTGTCTTTAAAATACCTCACTACACAGATTGCATACCATAGTTTGAATCATCAAAGTTAGTGTTACTTCCAAGTTATAGAAACAACTATAGATTGATTCTAATTATTTATCCCTCTGATAGATGTTCATAAATAAGAGATGGAGATTGATTTTGGTTTACATTAGAATAAATACAATGACCCAGAACCTTTTGACTTTGTTGACCAAGCATAAACTACCCTATTTTATCTACGACCACAAGAAGCTACATATGTTAGAGCCCTAGTCCTCCCACATATACTACAAGGTTTAGATACATAGATGTTGATTAGTCTCCCTATATTTGGGTATATTGATGAGGTCATGCCCACTCTTTTATGTCAATATAATCAAGGTGTTATCCATTTATTCTAAGATATTACACGATGGATTGATGTTCCATCTATAGAAAGAGAACTAAGACTCCCCAAACATTAGAAATACCTCCTCTAATACAAATCTACTACACCACCGATCCATTCATACATTTAGGATAAGTATACCATAAGAGTAGGTAGAGAAATACCTATTTATTAAATAGAGTATGATTCAATGTGGATTCTAGTTGAATTCATCATAAAAAGGTATTGGTAGACTACCAAGCATGCCAAACACACTATAAATGGGTAATTGATATTGTGTATTGCATGATGCATGTAAAAGAGGACTTAAATAGGCCTAAGTTTTTAGAATTATATTTCACCATCAATATCGATAAGTTAATTTCATGTGGTTTTCAATATAATTTTTTTGTCTTACTATTGTGCTTTGTGTAGTGGAAATCTCTACTAGGACCAGTTAATGTTATTAGAGATTTTTATCCTACCACCACCCTTGAAAACATCACATGGACTAAAATAAGGAAATACTATGAAAAATTGGGGTAATATAGTATGTGGTGGATGGAGGTCCTAGCCTTGATTAAAAATCACCCAAAACTTCCACAAGATATCATATAATATTTGGGATAATATGCATTGGTTACAAAGCTATATAATGGCATTCAAATCAAAGTTTATGAGTTGACCACTGTAATTGTGGGTTTTATGCCATTATTAATTACAATGGTAGAATTTTAAGATAAATTATGGAGTCAAAAAGATTTTGATATGAGGAATTTTCCTCCTCTTTGATCTATTCCTCTACAAGGGTAATAACTACCATTAGAGCAACCACAAGCATAGAAACAAGCATAATAATAGGTTCCACCACAAGCTTTAGAAACATAATCACAAAAAGATAAAGGAAAGAAGAAGGCACCTGTATAGTGAGACTCATCTCCCCCACCCAAGAAGTATATGTGGTAGACAAAGTCCGAGTTAGATAATCTATATGTTGTAAGCATATCAACTCAATGTGACTTACTAAATATGGGAGTGGAATAATAGAAAGTATTAAATACCATGATCAAGGACACTAATGTTGAAGTATATGATAAGGAGGAGGAGAAATAATTTTTATTTTGAAAAGTAGTGCACACTTATCAAGTGCAAAATTAGGTAAGGTAGGATCTCTGGGTTGACATCATGCAACCCCTTTACATCATTATTGAGACTATAAGACTAGAAATAACTCATTAAAAATTGGTAACTAAGATATTTCACATATATCTAGCTGATGGATCTTTGACTATGTAAGAAGAAGAGAAAATGGCTTAATAAAGTCTATTTTTAGCTTTGAAGCATAAGTCAATGGCTCATTTTTTGAAAATGCTATCACAACATGTCAGAGAAAGGATGGTGTCTTTTGAAAAAGTTTAAGAAGGGACTATTGTGTATGAAACACAAGATTCATAGTATCAATCATAGACCAAAACTATGAAAAGAGTCAACGGGATCCTAACTTTCCCACCATTATCAAGATAGAAGACTTTTATGCAAAGAGGTACTGTGCTAGAATCAACCTCCTTAGAGCAAACTCAAATAGTCACCAAGATCGATGGACTATAACAAATGGAGGATACTATAATAATAATTTTTTCTTAGGTCAAACCACAAGAAGTTATGGAAAAACAAGAAGTCCTAGAAAAACAATAGAAGAGGGGTAAAAAGAATATAAGAAAGGATGAGAAAAATAAAAATAAATAATGAGATTGATAAGAAGTAGCAGGGCATGAGGCATAATTCCAACAGCATGAAGTTATATAAGAGTAGCAATTGAAACAACATGTTGAATAAGCAGAGGCTACACATAATTATGCTAAAGAAATAGAGGCCACCAATAAATAGGTCAAGGAAGCCAAGGCTATGAAGAGGAAAGATGAGTAAGAAGAAGCCTATAAGAAATAAGTTAAGGAAGTAGATGACCATAGAATTTTTTTTGAATAAGTAGAGGCAAGGATAAAATAGTTAGATTAAGTAGACAATAAATAACAATAAGTAAAATTTTCATAAAGGTAAAGAGAGGATCCAAAATAATTAGCCAAGGAAGAACAATCTAAGAAAGTAACTCAAGAGAAATCCAAGGCTAAGGTTGAGGCAAAATTTAAGGCTGAGGTGGAATCCAAAACCAAAATCAAAGATAAAGCTAAGGTTCACGCCAAGGCATAAGCCAAATCTCAAAATAAGGAAGGTTGTAAAGCTAAATATTAATCTAAATCTAAAACTACACAAGCCAAGAAGTAAGTAGAGTCTATAACACAACATAAGATGATAATACAATCAAGTGTACAAGAAGAGCCCTTAGAGATAAATCCTTAGATTGATAGTTAGTGGCTATGGGATTTTACCATAATATCTACCTAATGCACCATGTTTACTCTTCCTTTGGCATAATTCACAATGTATTCATCTATAATTACTACCACATCTATGGTACTTTCCACTACTACTTTGGAAATAACTTTGGATGTATCCTAGCTACCATTGTCAAAGCAAATTGAAGGGACAACTATGTTCTAAGATTCAATTACATCAAAGCCATTAGACTTAGAATAGGAAGTGTTAAGGATACAAGATGTTAATGTAGAACTCAATAATAAACTATCAAATGTGTGTTAATTAATATATTCTACTTTCTCCACTTTGGTTACATAAGTGATAGGTGATCAAATAATATCTATAGATAATCAACTCATAGCTCTATTAACATAACTTATTAAGGATTGGTTGGCCATGTAATGCCTAAAAACACTACACATATAGGGTTAGGCATTAATTATGGATACAAAGGTAATATTTGAGCTACAAGAATAATATGAGTAGGTTATAAAGACTATTGCATAGTAGGCTAAGCAAATAAGCCAAGGAATGATCAATTAGAGGTAACAGCTCAATCAATATTTGGATACTATGAAACCTAAGTTCACAACAACTAATAAATCCAATGTGATTTTAGATGGTCAAATAGATACTAAAACCATAATTATCATTGTACTCTAGGGATAAAACTATGCAAAAGCTACAAATATGGCATTATGAGATAATGCACAACATGCTTACAAGCCTTCAAGCTCAAAGGGATGCATACTAACTAAATGATATGGTGTTGGATATTTATCTCAGAATTTTAAATTCAAAATCACTAATCTACATTATGGAAGATGACGATGTGTAAAAATTCATGTTAATCTAGACTCCACTAGACATCTTTCTTTCCTTAGTGCATGAGGCTCATACATATTAGAGGATGCTAAAGTAAGATATTTAATAGATTAATATTTCCATTGATTAATTGGTGGAGGTACCTCAATTCATCCTATCCCAACAACTCCAAATTATTGAGTATAGGAAAGAAGTTGGATAGACCGAAGCATGCACCTAGTAATAATAAACTCCTTTTGCATACCCTAAGAACCTAGCATATCCAACCATAGTTTAGGTAGTACTAGTAATACACTATCTTCCACCTCATCCACACAAAGTCACACAACTAATTTCTCAATAGATATTGTGCACTTTAATTTTTCATGTTGCAAAAGTTTTGTACAAAGAATATAATATAATATTAAACATTAAAAGTAAGGTTAGAATGATTGAAAACCCATAAATGACAACGACATAGTTATGATAGTCTATCAAAAACCTAAAATGGTGATAGGATAGTATGATGTTTATTTTAAAACCTAAAAGGGAGTTTAAGTAGTGCACAATGGGTGAAAAATAATAAATAAAACTTGGAGTGATAACTACAACTAGTGTTTATAACTCATCCTCTCAGCCTTAGAGTAGATTTCAAGGTATGACTTTGTCTTAGGACAAGACAACAAATTAAGTCTGGGAGGGTGTTTGGTATGGATCAAGGTCATAAAAAATGTGAATTATAATTGGCTAGACACATGCACAAAGTATACAAGTTTGTATTTTCATAGTCCTTCAAATGTATTTGACCTTATAAACTTAAGCAATAGTTGAAGAATGTGAACTATTTCCTTTTGAGTATATCAAAATATTGGAATGTAAAGAGACAACACTCTGAAATGATTTATATATAATTAAGTATGGTTTTGATGTGTTATAGATATAAATATAATATTCTTGATATGGTTCTTCTACTTATCTTTTATCATTGTATGATTCATAATGATTATTATTTTTTAATTTAAACTTTGTTATTCATTTAGCATATGCCAGTTTGCTTTGTATTTATTATTTACATGATTATTCCTTTCATAAGTACATCTATGTTTTCAAGTAACAAAATTTTATTATGAAGTATATGCTATATTTATCTCTATTCTTGTACTATGCAAGCTATCCCTATACTTATCATGTTTTCGAGTCTTAAAAGAACCTCTGATAACATTCATCAAACTTTGACATGTAGATGGTATATTTGTGAGGCCAAAAGGCATGACCATAAACTCATAAGTGCCTTCATGAGTTATGAAAGTTATTTTAGGTATATCCTATTCACCTATTCAAATTTAATGATACCTAAAGTGAAAATCTAACTTGGTAAAATAAAATTCACCATGTAACTCATCTAGTAAATCATTAATTATAGGAATGGAAAAATTATATTTGATGGTGTACTTGTTGAGTTATTTGTAGTTTGGTAATATCCTCCAAGTATCATCCTTATTTTTCACCATGACCACTAGGGATGAATATTCACTTTGGATATGTAAGATGATTTCTACCTCAAACATATCATGTGCTATCTATTAAATTTCACTCTTATAGTCATAACTATTATAATAGGGTTTTATGTTGTATGGTGTAATTCTAGGAAGTAGTTTTATGGTGTGATCATGCACTCTACTTGGTGAAAGTCCTTTTGGCATGTCACCAAAAACAACATAGTGGCCATCCAACACCACTTGGAAATTAGGATGGGTATAATCCTTGGTCGGTTTAACTTATATGTAAAACAAGCATGTCATAAATTATTTAACACTTTTTAATGATAATATTCATCATCTTATGGTAACTAACCAATTGTGGATATTTATCTCATATTATATGTAGTTCAAATATTATGCCTTCTAAATGGAATACCATATATAGTTCCTATAAATTCATCTCAATAGTGCCTAAAATGGTGATCCATTTCACTCCTAGAATAGTTTCATCTCCTCACATGGGAATAAAAAACATATGAGAATCTAGGTAGTCTCATTAACAAGCTTAATACTATGGCATATTCTAGAATAATTGAGGGTACTACCATCTATAATCATGACATGAAACTCTAGCGATGGGTAAATAAAATATTCCAAATGAGTATCCAAATAATTATTGATGACGTTGTGTGTACTTCTAGATTCAATCAACATAGTCACCTTTTGTTTCTTAAGGAAACATACCACCTTGAGTGTTTGAAAAATAATAATACCTGAAACTGCATGACAAGAAATAGTAGGTTGAGAATATTTAGATTCATCCTCATGTTCATCCAAACATGCACCTAAGGCTTCATCATATTCATCATAATAATTAGTGATTTTAATTTAAAACAAATTATTTTCGTCACATCAATTTCCCTTACTCCATTTGCATTCACAACCAAAATAAAAACCTATTACATGTTTCTCCTCAATTTTATGAGGGGTCAATAAAGTATACTAAGGAAATGATGGTGCTGGGAAAGTGAATTCATAGACATTAGTGAAATTTATTTGTTTGATCTACTATTTTTCCTCTACCATGTGTGCCCTTGGGTTGGCTTTAGATAATGAATTGGGACTAAACATGTAAACCTCTAATTGGATGTTATCCTTGAAGCCACCTAAAAATAAGATAGTCATATTTTCCTCAATGTTGTCTACCACATATAAGAATATATTATGAAATTGATGAATATAATCCTTAATCATATATATTTAGAATATTTTAGTTAGATACTTGAATTATATTTTTTATACATTATCATGGTAGTAGAATTATATCTCATTAGAAAATATAGACCAAGAAACTAAGAGACTATTATTTTTATTTTAAGCATGAAACTATTAATACTAAATGAGTTACTTTGGTTATAGATAGAAAGAGGCCATGAACACCTTATTTAAACATGGAGTATGATGTTGATCCAATAAATTCTCAATTAAAGTGATCCATGAAAGTGTATTATTACCATCAAATTTGTGTAGGTCTAATTTTGTCAACATTAGCTTCAAATTAGGATTGGCATTATGATTGTTTGGATCAAGAAAATTAGACTAGAGTGGTAGAGGGTTATTTTGTAAAGGTTGATCTATAAATTTGTATAATTACCTCTTTATTTATTTTAATTGATCCTAAAATCCATTCAAGTCCCCTCTCATCCCCATGATGTCCATATTAACCACATTGAGATCATATTTCCACACTATGTCATGCAACTTTAATTGAAATTGTTTAGCCATCTCCAAAATACATAAATCATAATTTCTATACTTCATGTCATCCCTTTAAGGAATTTTAGGAGTTTATTTCACTTTTCTACATCTATAAATGTTAGGACTAGCCATGCATAAACTTTAGGAGGGTCTTATCCCTAAAAAAATATACTGATGGAATACATCATTGAAATCATCATAAAGAGATGAATCCAATGATTTATAATTTTCACAAGATTAAAAAAATACATACTTCACATTTTTTCTTTTTTTTTCAAAAAATCACATTGAATAATACTATGGTGATGTAAAAAATAAATTCTTCCTAGATCACAAGTTATGTCCTTTAACTCATAGGATATGCACAACACTAGATCCAAAAAAGATGGTTCCATAGAAACTTACCCATATCGAGGCTCTAATACCTTAAAATGAAATTTATTAGATTTTCAAATAGTATAATAATATATCATAGAAATGAGAGTAAAAATAATAGATCCACACAATAATTTATATAATATTAGATTGATTGATAAATTTAACTAAGAAACTTCAAGGGGAAACCTCCACAACAATGCAATAAGAGTAGAATTCACAATATATGATAAAATTATAACCACTACCTCCTATTTATACTTTAATTAGCCATGTGTATTTTATAGGCTAACCATACTAAAAAATCAAGAAATGAAATAAGATAATATGAAGTTATATAAGCCATTAGTTGACCACACATATGCCTATATACACCATAGGTTAAGGGTGTATCAGTGTGCACATTGTAGAAATTGATTATGACTATATGAGTACATAAAACTAGTTGTGGTTATGTGAGCACTTATAATAGTTTTTATGAGACCCTAAAATGGCTCATTATATCCATGAAATAACATCCTTTTTATTACATAGGAAGTGGATCTAAATGTAGTTTCCAAACTTATGGTTTATTTAGAATAAAATAAAAAGTATATATCATGGTTATTTATTTAGAATTCATTATTATCTATTTTTTAGTTATATATAATGATTATCAAGAAAAAGATGTCAGTGTCTACATACACAATTAGTGCTAAGCTATAATGATTTAAAGTATGAAGAGTAACCATTCAATAAAAATGTTGGAGTAGTGTTATAGTCTTATACAATAGATACACCCAATAGTTATAGATTACATCATATTAACTATGGATTACATTAGCCTAACTATGGATTACATTAGCCTAGTTATGGATTACATCAATCTAGCTACTATTTAAATTAGCATAGTTACAGACTATATTAGCTTAGTTATGGATTACATCAGCCTAGCTATAGATTACATTAGCCTAGATATGAATTACATCATCCCAACTACATATTACATTATATTTGATATAGACTGCATCAAGACTACTACAAACTTCAATAGAACTTCTAGGGACTTATTTAAAAAGTATTATTGGTCTATTCCAACTATCACAAGAACACTTTCCAATTGGAATCTTTCTACACACACACACACACACACACACACATTCCATTTATAGATTGTATCTAAATATATATTTATGTAATTTTATTCTAATAAATATATATTTTAATATTTATGGAGATTGATAATATGTTGTAATATATTACATCCTTACAATAAATATCTCTCTCCATATTTTATGGATATTAAGATAGGTTAGAATATCTAGGTTGTTACTCCTAAATAAGGTGTTCGTTGGAAGCATGAGATTATAAATGCAACCTCCCACACCTAAATAAAATTAATCAATATACTTTTCTTTCCATCATTCTGATTAATCTATTATGAAGCTTGTGTTATAAACAAATCCCCTTCTGAATAATGAGATGGACACTCATTCCAAAAATGATGGATCAATATATTTTTATTTATTTATTTGTTCTGTAATTATCATTTTATTGTCAATTATTATTTTATTTCTTTGTTTCTAAAAAAAAAATTATATAGTTTGTTGTGAACATACAGGTATTTTATTTGTTTGTCATTTATTTTCAATTTGGTAATTTACTTTCTTGAAAATATGATTTAATCTCATGCATGTGTGATTTAATTTTTTCAAGTGTGATTTTCATTTCCTATAGGTGTGGAGTGTGATTGAAGGAACTATTTTCCAAAGATATATTTTTTCTATTGCATATAGTGTTCGAACACCAACCCTAGATTGACATTATTAAATGAAAGGAATTGATGACGCTCATCATTTTTGACAATGTTACCAGGGAACATAGTATTTTTAGAGGATTTAGAATTTTATAAGAGAATTATCTAATGGAAGTAGATAACCAAAGTTCTTAGTGAGAGGAAATGTATCTTTATAAATTTTGTGACAAGAGGTACTTAGTAGTTTCTTTAGAATTTATTTTTCTGCAAAATAGATTATAATTTATTTTCCTGTAGTGTACATTAAAATTTAGTTTTATACAATTATAAATTTTAGATTAAAAAACAAAACCCCCCATCACATACTAACACTATTGTGTATAAATTATAACTACTAACATCATGAAGGAAGATTTAGTGGTTGATGCAAATTGGGAATGAAATTATGAGACAACTAAAATAGATGGCTAAAAGAGATGGAATAATGGTAATCATAAATTTACAAACTATTTTTTCACAAAAAAATTACATTTATAATCTCTACTAAAATAAATGGTATGTAATCCAGTCTGGGTAGTTGCTAAAGTAAGAACCCTAAGCCAAAATTATGTTGGGTATTCAATCTTTTGGGTAAGAATAATTGATTTTTAGCAAATTATTGATGTATAAATAGTTAATAAATACATTAAATTTAAGAGGTTAAAACTTCAAAATTATATGATATAACATAAAGTATCACTCCAACCAAAACACCTATGATTTTATTTACTAGTTCTACACATAGAATTAACTTCATTCTATATCTGGTATGGTTGATACAAATAATTGTTAAGTGTGATAATAGTCTTAATAGTGTTTTTTCTATATTTATTCATTTAATGACTACGAGAGATTCATGTAGATATTTGATAGAATTCATAAATATAGCCTCCCAACATATTGCATGTAAATATATCACCATGCAGGTAGTTATTTTAGATAGACTCTAGGTGGGTCAAACAAACTTGGCAAGTTCAAAATAATAAAAACCACGCGTAGTATAGATCATGGTAGAAGTGGATTCTTTTGAAAAAAAGAGATCCTATTTTTACTAGAGAAAAATTTAATTGGTTCTCACATATTTCTAGGATAGTCAATGTGAAAGAATAGATGAAAGCATCATGTAAATATCAAAATAATACATGCAGTGTATTTGGCATTAATACATACAACAAAAGAGAAATATTGCTCCAAAACTTTTAGGGGTAAAATAGCCACATCTTAATAATAATGGTAAGTCTAACATAACTGTTGATTTTATTATGTTATGTGTTTATTGTTAGTTTTCATGGATGTTGAAAATTGTTTGAATTATTTAAAAAAAATGAAGATAGTCCAAAAATAAATAGGCTTTCATTCCAAGTAATACCAGCATGTAAACTAAAACATCAATTTTTTTAATTTTCAAATAATAACATAGGATTGAGTATTTAATCATTTTTTGAGTAATGTAGATGCTAAAAATTAGCAATAATTACACATTTTCATCAAGATGTGTAAAATAACACAAAATCATCAAAAATATCTTAAATAATAAGCATATTTATGATTATAAAAGTGGTAAATTGGTCTTTAATTCAAGGGGGAATTATCCCTTGACCCCACCCTATATCAAGATAGGGAGTGTATTAGGGGCACTATACCTTGACTCTTTTAGGGGCTATCAGCCCTAGAGCCCCACTTTTTTATTTCCTAGCTAAAGAAGCAGATAGTGAAGAACTTCTTTAGCATGATGCAAATCTATGCCAAGTTATAAATAAAGAACACATAGTTTTCAATTACAAGAGGAGGCATGTAAAATCTATTTACAATAAGGAAACCAAAGACCTCCAAAATTTAGTTAACCAGATATGTTTTTCATCTTCTAGTTTCCATAAAATAATTTCTCAATGTAGCTTTATCTTCCTTGTATAAATCATAGTTAATATTTTCTACATAGTTCATAAATAAAAAATTGATGGCATTTCATTTCACTCCTTTCCATCCATAATCAAGAATTAGTTACAATCATATCCACTTGCATAATAAGTAAATTTTTTTGAGAAAGTTTTAATTTTCCATTAGAATTAATGTTAATTCTTGAACCATTAATCATTCCTTAGTAGGTTGAAATGAATTATTTCATATATATTCAAATGTTCATCTTACTATTTTATTTTTAGCATTTATAATTCTTTGACATTGCTGATATTATGCTTGTATGAAAAAGCTTTATTTGTTTTGGGTTTTTACAAGATAATATCATTACAAGGAGTCATTATGGAGATAAAAATTTATTTCTACGACTTCAAAAATAAGTTGTCACATTATCTTGAGTTAATTTAAATAAAATAATGAAACAAAATTAACAAGTATCTATCATTAGTTATTGGCCATCACTATATATAACAATAATAAATAAATGTCAACATAAATAAAATTTAGTGATATATTTAAAAGTAATATGAGGATGTATATAGTCTCTGACTAACATTTTTACATGTCATCAATTTTTATAAAATCCAAAAAAAATTAATGAAAACGTTCAGGAATTGTTGGCAGTCTTAGTTTGAAAACCATCTTGTTGGTGAACCAAGTGGTAGAATATGAGCCTTGATTAGAAAACTAGTTTATTATCTAGTCAAGGGAAAAAAATCAAATTAAATATATATATATATATATATATATATGTCACATTGAATAATTGATCCAATTTTTTTGGTCAAATACATGGTTACTTACTTTTATGCACTTGTTTCTTAGCATGGTAGGATTGTAATTTTATCCATAATGTTCCCAACATATTTCATTTTGGATACCATTGAAAAAAAACTAAAGATTTAAGTTATGTCATGTTATTCAACTTTACTATTTTATATTTAACTTTACTTATAAGTTTTATTATTACATAAAGATCCACTTTTTCATTTATTCTAAAAGCTTCAGTGTGGGGAAAAGGAAAATGAACTTACATCTGATCTATGTAACTCCCTCTTGATTCTTATTTTATCATGCAACAGGACATGCATGACATCAGGTGTGGGGGATAATAATTTCAAGGAAAAAATATAATTTGGGCTTATTCAAATAAACAAGTTGATGAAAATATATTTTGATCTTGATCATGGTACATAGTTTTGAAAGGAATAAAAAAAATTATGGTAAAAGTTATTTTGTGGTCAATATAAATTTGTGTAGACATAGAAAAAAATTATCAACATAAGAACTTGATCTCACCTAATTTAGAAAAAAAATTAAAAAAACAATAAAAAATAAAAATAGGAAGAGGAAAGCAGCATGAGAAAACCACACAAGAACCTATGTCAAAAGAGAATCTAATTATAGTAGGAAAAACCTCCACACAAGAACCTATTCTTAATGCATTATAATGACCATTGTCATGGGCCACTTTTTTATAGGAATTCAACAGGATTTTTCAAGAATAAAATTCATTATACTTGTACAAATAAAATGAATTTAGGAAGCCCATTTGAAATATGAAGTCTATATTTAACCAATGCATATATACCATGGTGTTTTAAATGATGACATGCATGAGGATATGTATGAGTTTTGGTGTGGGGGAGATGATGAGACCATAAAATGGATGATTATATCCATGAAATAACATCTTTTTTCTTGCATAAGAAGTAGATATAAATGTAGTTTCTAAACTTATGTTTTATTTAGAATAAAACAACAAGTATATGTCATGGTTATTTATTTAAAATTTATTATTATATATTTGTTAGTTATTTCTAATCATTATTGGGAAAAAGATGTCAATATGTGCATACAAAATTCATACTAAATTATAATAATTCAAAATATGAAGATTAACCATTCAAGAACAATGTTGAAATAGTGTCAGAGTCTTCTAAAATAACTATGCCCAACAACTACAAATTACATCAACCTAGCAAAAGATTACATAAACCTAGTTATAGATTATTTTAGCCTAGATATGGATTAAATAATTCCAATTATGGATTACATCAGCCTAGCTACAAATTACATCAACTTATCTATAGATTACATGAGCCCATATATGGATTACATCATCCTAGTTATGGATTACATTAGCCCAGTTCTGAATTGCATCAGATTTACTATAGACTACATCAGGACTACTATAAAATTTAATAGAGCTACTATGGACTTGTGTAGAAAGTATTCTTTGTGTATTCCAACTATCATAAGAATGATTTTTATATGCAATCAAAAATGCATCAGATCCAAAAATCAATCCTATCTCAAAGAAGATAGATCCTACTTACACTTCAAATTCAAGACACATTAGATAATTGGTAACATGACCAATATGGATCCACTAGACCCAATTAGGGGATGTCTTACCATGATAAGATCACTAGGGAGGGTTTAAAATCCTCCAATAAAGCAAAACTATGAAATAACCATAACTAAGTCCTATGTTTGCATATTCACTATACTAATAACATCTAAAACAAAGAAATCTAATCTAGTGCTCACCAATGCTTGTGCTACAAAGTGAGGGGGTTAGTAATTAAAAGAAAGTAAACATGCATATTAAAATGTTAATTAAGTAATGTATAGGTAACACCTTAATTCATGGACAAGAAGAGTAATATTATTCAAAATCTATTACTTATGATACTTCTATATACTAAAGAGAGGTGAAAAGTTAGAGATACTTACCTGAAACATAAAACTATCGAGACTGAATCTCTCACTTGGCCAAAGGTGCTTCATAAGAGGTTATTGTGGTTTGTAAGGATATCAAATAAGGGATAAAGCATCTAAGCCTTCTCCATAAGACTAGAGTCTTCTCCAATTATAAATCCTAAGCTAAGACTCCTCAAGTGGAATGGTGGAAGAGTAGATTAAAAAGAAGCACAATTAAATAAAAAAATTTGATGTCTATCTAATAATGGTAGAATGAATGTGTTTATATAGGTGGATTTAACCCTAAACCCTTCTGAAAGTTTTGTTTGATAGTGGTAACATAGTTAAACTAGTATTTTTATTGATATAAATTCACTTGGTCATGGGCTAGCTCAGACAAGAGCTAACCTAGACCCTAAATAAGTTTTGATAATAAGAGTACAAGGTTAACATAGTAGACCTAGTCATGTAAACTATCAAAAGATATTTTAGGCTAGGGAAAGGAGTAATGAAGGTGGAAAAAGATTAAAGTGTCAAAAAGAGGAGACAAATCTTAGGGAATGTTTTTAATATTTGGTTGGATTGGTAATAAGTGGAAATAAAGGACAATAATCTTGTGAAGCACCAATGGTCTACCCACCCCTTTATTGATGTATCGTTTAAGGCATGCACTTAGAGAGATTTAGATTTAATAGGTTACTACAAGATATAAAGCATAAATCATTGATAATGTTTGAAAATATTATGTACATATATATTTCCCACTCAAATATCATCACATGTCACTCAGGTGTAATATGGGATGGTGCTTTGAGAAAGAAACATAGTAACACACAACACTAAGGCTAAAAAAAGCTTTAGTATTTGAAAGAAAAAATAATTGAAATTAAATGACTAAAAAGTAAATGTAATGCATATATTTACTTACCTTTATTAATAGATGGTTGTTTTTTATGTTTGTATTTTTGATTGTGTAGGGTGCAAAGATTACTTTTGACAAACCCAATGATATAAAACTAAAGAGAAAAAAATTGCAAGAAAGACAAGATAAATGGTGTTATGTGGATGGAACATACTTGGAAATTTGACAAGATGGGGTGATATGTGTTATTTTAGACCTAATTCTTAATTCAAAATTTTAGAGTAAATTAGGTAACCAAAAATCCAAGGCTACTAAAGACAAAAAAACTCAAACAATTAAACCTAAAGTAAGAAAGGCAAACCCACCAAGTCAAACCAATTATACATGCCAAAAAGGATGGTAATCAAACATCAATGTGAAATTAGTAACAATACTTAGACAAATATGGGAAAACAAAAATGTTAAAACAACATTGATGAGTGTGAATCAACAATCCTTAATTATCAATTGAAATAGGTGTATAAAAGGTAAAATAACATTGGTGAGTTAGAAGGAACAATCTAACCTCACTCAATAATGGAAAAAGTACATGAGATTATAAATGAGCTTAGGTGTCAACAAAAAGATATGGTACTATGATGATAAATGGTAAAATAAATCAAGGCAAATCTATAAATGTAAAGCCATGGTGTAAAGAAAGTAATCCATGGTCACTCAAACATATTATTTTGTTGTAAAGATAGATAAAATTGGAAAAAATTAGTTCTAGCATATTTTTAATATGTGAATAATAAGGAGATATAAAATGGGGACAATAGATTTATAATCACAATTTGTCTATCAAGGGGGGAAATGAAATGGGTGGAGGGGATAATGAAGGAAAAACCAAGGTATAAGAACTCTTTATTGAAGTCAAGACACTCAAATTATGTTTGTCAAAACAAGAGGAATTTCAACCTTAATGAATCTAAATAAATTATCTTAGCCAAATAATTCTTAAGTCAATAAATTAAGTATGTATATCATCCCATGAAGGTTATATGCATGAAAAAGTAATATGGACCTACCTTTTCATAACATGCTCCCCATTCCTCAAGACCCCTATAGAGTCCTTGGTCTACTATGAATATTGGGTACTTGAATGAAAAAGTATATATCACCATAGGTTTTATTGAATTATCCTATTCCAATATAATAACCAACCACACCCTAATGGACCTTGGCTCTATTGTCAGGCCAAATGTGGAGTTTGAGCTTCAAATGAAGATAAGAAATGTGCTTATAATCATGTTTTTTGGTGTGATTTTAACTTTTAAGATTTGTATGTTACCTTTTTTATATCATTCCATTTTCACCTTTTATTTCAAATGATCTGGATTTTAATTTTTTTGATGAATATTTTCTATTCCTCTTCCCTACAGATTTGGAAAGCCAAACATGGGTGCTAAAGATGAATTTTATTTGAATACATAGGACTTGGTTGGTAATAAAGAGAACTTAGAAAGCATGGTGTCTAAGAGTCTCATAAAATTAGGTGCAATAAAAGTGTTATCTTGACTTTGACCTTTTTTAATCTAATGTGGAGTGAAAGGAAAGGAAATCAAGAGGAATGAAACATAACATAATTTAAATTACTTAAAATTGAAAAAAATGTGATAGAAGGCAAAGAAAGGGTTAAATGATAGTAAAGTGTGATTCTTTATCATAAAAATGAGGTAAATAGAATAAATCATGATAACATATATTATTGTGAAAATTTTATCTATCAAAAGAAGCAAAAGCTAAAGAGTTGAGAATAAAGATCAAAAACTCATAACCATTACAAAACATATTATAGAAAAGGATTGAAAAGATGGTGATTTTATGGGGAAGGCCAATTATTATCCATGGTATTACACTGTAATTAATAAAATAGAAACCATGAGTGTGACAAAAAGTACTAGAAAAATAAATGGGATAAGAAAAGTATGGTATTTGTGAGGAAGGTCAGGTCTTATCCATGGTCTTAAAATGCAACTCATAATAGAGAAACCCAAGGGGTACCATAACATGTGTAAAATGTATGAAAACAAAGAGGATAAAATTACATCATGAGGAAGATCAGGTACTATCCATGGTTTTACAATACAACTAATGAGAAAAAATGGAAACCAAAAGACCAAAAAGGAAGAACTAAGGTTTGTAAAAAGAGAGGATTATTGTAGAGGGTGAGACTAATATAATTAACCTAAAATAAGGTAAGGATTAGGAAAAATACTTCTTGAAGAATTTTGTGATGGTGGGATCTTTGAAAATATGGTCTCCATTAGTTTCAAGGTGATAGGTACTTCGACCAAGAATATCTTTCACTAAATAAGTGCCCACCATTTCTCGGTGTATGTACCTTCCTTAAAATTAGTGTAGAGTAATTTAAGGACAATATCACACAAATTAATGTGTGAACTTTGACACATTTATTATTTTGTTTGGTAATACAAGGCTTATATTGGTGATTGTGTTATAAAATAGAAAGATGGTGCTCATTAAGAATATCGAGAGCATGAAGGAAAGATTCACATAATTATTCATTAGGTATGATACCATGAAGAGATATAAGGATAGAGTAAGCTCAAATTATAATCTAAGGATTGACTCAAAACCATAAACTAAAGATAATGGTGTTTCCACAGTGGTAGTATGTATGTTACTGCAATAGGTGCAAACAGAAAGATAAAGATGGTGTCAATCTGTATGAGTTTCATGAATTATATTTTGGATAATTTTATTAAAACAACTATTTTTGGACTCATCTTGGCCATTAAACTTTAGATGACATGATGTAGATAATTTATGATTGCTTTTAAATTTAGAATAGAGCTGCTTGACATCTTTGTTTTCGAAATTATCACCATTGTCTAAAATGATAGTATGAGGGATACCAAAGTGAAAAATGATTTGAATAAGGATTAATTTGGAGATGGTATTATTTATGACATTAAAAAAGGTCATATCTTTAACCCATTTGGTGAAATATTCTATAGATATGATTATAATGACATGCGCATCTTGAGATGGGGGAGAATAGCCAAGGAGATTCTATAATTTGAAACTTCGTTAGAGGTGAATGAATTAAATCATCATGATGCTATAAAAGATTAAAATTTTTATCAAATTAGATGGCATCCCTTTAAAAAGTGGGACAAAATTATCCCATACATAGGTATTTTCAAGTTGTATCATGTTTGCTACAATAGCCACTGTAAATGCCCCTATGTGTTTATTCAAGAAGAGGAGGAAATTCATATTGCATAACATAGTAAATCAAGGCACTTTCAAATTGAAATAATAGAGGATATTATATCAAAATACATGATTAATATATTTTTTATGAATACATGTCTTTTTTTGGGAATCTAACTTGGGAGGATAAGTTTGTTAATCCAAAAATTGAATGATATCTTTATACCATGAGCTTTGTCAAATGGTGATGGCATCAATGTGGTAGACAAGTGAATCTTGTAGATGAGTAGAAGATGGATATTTTCTTATTTTAATAAGAAAAGTGGGATCGGTAATAACTTGGTGTAGATGAAAAGTAGATGCTTAAGAAGTAAGGTAATCAACAATAGAATTTTGATCTGAAGGGAGAGAATCGATGTTAAAGGAAATGAAATATTTGGTGAGAGTAGTTGAAATTTGATGATAATAAATGATATTTTCACTTTTGCATTGGTAATCACCATTGACTTGGTATAAAATTAGCTAGGAATCACCTGAATCATGCAGGTATTAGATATCTAAATAAAGATAAACTCTATTTCCTAAGATTAAAGCTTCATACTCTACCATATTTTTAGTGACATAAAATGTTAAGAAAAAAGTGTAAGGGATGATTTTTTTGAGATAGATTATATGAATACACCCTACCCCAAATCCTTAAAGGAATTTATCATCATCACAGTGAAGGTTCCAAGTATCCTTGTGTAATTCAATATTGATTTTAGGATGTTATTCCATCACTACTTTTGGTTTAGTAGTATTAGGGATGATAGTAGATTCATCAAGATTACTTGCTTCAAGATCAGTAGTGAAGTTATGGAAGTAATCTTTAAGAGTTATAGATTGGTTAAGACCTTAAATATAGAGAATATTATCATAAATAAGACTATCTTGAAGGTGATTTTTAATGGGCATGGGAGCTGCAACAAGTTGATAAATTATGATTTGTCCTTTGACAACTTTTTGAGTAATAATTTAGAGATCAAATTCCATGAGAATGACCATAAACTTGCCAATTCTATCTCCAGAAGGATTTTAAGAAGTTATGAAGTGGGTCAAAATGAATGATAACATATGTGGTATGATAAAGCATGTAATGCCAGATTTTTTAGTTGAAAAATATATGGCAAGGCAATCGCATTCAAATTTTGTGTAAAGTTTTTCATAATCAATGAGGCCTTGACTGATATAGTAGATGGCATATTCTCTTCCCATATCATCCTTTTGGGAAAGCATTTCTCCAACTAATATGCGTGTGTAAAAAGTATATAAGATCAAAGGTTGATCATTTTTAGGAGGACTAAGCATAGGTGGGTGAAGCAATGATTCTTTCATGTTATCAAATACTTTTTGACAAGGGTCCATCCATTCTAAAGAATTACCCTTCTTAAGAAGATAATTGATGAAGTGGACATAGTAAACCATTTTTGGGATAAATCACCTAATTACCCCAAGTTTACTAAGATAAGTGTGAATGTGTGGAATAGATGGAGGAATAGGCATGTTGATGATAGTGTTAATCTTGTCAAGGTTAACATGATGACATAAAGAGAGACTAAGTATCCTAACAATTTACTAGACATGACACTAAAGACACATTTCTAAGGATTTGGTCTAACTTTATATTTAATAAGATATTCAAAGATGATGGTAAAATTAGAACTATGAGTTTTGCAACATTTAGACTTAGTAGTGAGGTCATCTACATAGGTTTATATAATTTTATGGATAAGATCATGAAATATATGAGTCATTGTTGGTTGATAATTGTCTCAGACATTTTTGAGTTTGAAGGGCATTTTCACATAGAAATAGGTTCCATGTTTTATGGTGAAAGTTATGTTATGCTATTCATCAGGTGTAATGTGAATTTTATTATAGCTTCAAAAACCATCCATAAGAAATCACATTTAATAACCAATGGTGGGATTGATAATGAGATCTATTGAAGGTAGAGGGAAATTATCCTTAGGACAAGCAAGATTAAGATTATGGAAATTAAATGAAAGTGAAAATGACCATGGTGACTTTTTTTAATAGGAACTATGTTATAAACCCATTAAGAGTTGTCCACTAGTTTGATAAAATTAACATCAAAAAGTTTGGTAATTTATTTGTGACGTAAGGTGGAAACTTCAGGTGGAAATTTCCATTACTATTGATGTACATGTTTGGCATTAGGATAAGTGATGATATTGTGCAACCATAATTCTAGGGTCAATACCAAACATATCCTCATAGGAACAAACAAATATCTCATGGTATTTATCAAAAAATATGATAAAGTTATCATGTTCAGTAGGCAAAAGTTCATGAGAAACTATAATTGGTTGAGGGCATGATGGAGTACGATATTAATTGAGAGTAGTTTCTTTAATAAGCATATTATTGCCATATTGGCAGTGGTATGGTGTATTAGGTAAAGAATAAATTAGGTTATATTTAAGATCGATGATAGTGATGAAGTTGTTGAGATAAGTGGATTTATTTTTTAAGTTACTAAGTTTTTGATGTTGTTAAGGATATTGAGGTTATTGGACATGAAGTAATTCAATAATATCTTCATCGCTAGGCAAAGTGGGAAGAGGACCAAAATAGTTGACATCTAATTTGAGGTTGAGAATGTGATTACCATGGATTATCATATTTAGAATGTATCTAATGGACATCTATTACCTTAGCATCTAGTGTAATCTTGAGAGTAGGAGGAGTAGATTGATTAGATGGGATTTGTATATTATTAGTTTCTTTAATAAAGGAAGAATTAGTTGTAGTGATGAGATCTATAGTTGGTAGAAAAGATGCTAGAATCTTCATAGGTTTAGTAGGTATGATTTATTCTACCACCCAAGGAGTATCAAGAAGTGGAAAATTAATAAGAAGTACATGACCTTCAGGATATAATTCATGATTTGTGGAAATGGTGTGAACATCCCAGTTGAAAGAATTATTTGAGATAAATTTTTATGATAATTTTGAACATCCAAGTCTCAAGATTGAGCTTGGACCATGATGTAGTTATCATCATATGTTGGAGAAATGTTACATTTTTGAGATTTAGGGGGAGTTTCAGAAGGTGAAATACCAAGGTTACTAAATTTATGTGGAGACATGATTAAAGGATCTTGAAATAATTTGACCACTCTATAATTACTACATGTTAAAGTATCTTTTGGTAAATAAGGTTCCTAAGAATTGCATGGAGGGGGAAATCAATGATCTCATTAATAAGAGGAATAATACAATCATGAGGTAATAAAGAAAGACGAATCCACTTTGAGATATAAGGAGGTAGCTTAGTAGTGTTATAAATATGTTGTAAGTGATTAGTTTCATCATCATTAAAATAAATAAGAGTAAAATATAAATTTTGATTGATGTTGATGAACTTTGGCAAGGGAGCACTATTTATGGTAGGGATGGTAGGAATGTGATATTAAGATTTTGGATTAGGAATTTGAATATTTTAAAGGTTAGGATTAGATTCATTCTTATACTCTTTGTTGTTATGTAATAATTTGATACATTGGCTACTAAAAGAAGCAATGGGCCTCATTCTATGAATCCAGGTTTTACTAAGGAGTATGTTATAAAATAATGGTAAATCAAGGACCATAAGTTTAGTTTGAGTGGTCTTAGGTCTGATTGTTAGGGTAACCCATATATAACCAAGTGAATTTTAATTAGTTTTATCAAATCCATGACAAGTAAGATGGGTTTTCTTGAGATGATCCTTATTATATCTAATTTATTAGATAAGCCATAAATATGTCATATTAATATCAAAACCTTCATCAACTAAAAATTTATAGATAAAGGTAGTATTAATGGATATTTTAATGAAGAGTGGTGGATCATCAACATGAAAAAGGATTTCATCATTAATCATGTATTCTTCAATAAATTCAATAGATGTTTTAGAATAAGGACACATATTTTCAATGGTATGCATGTTGGTAGGTTGAGACTCAATAAAATGTAGTTATTTATCTAGAGAATATGGTTCTTAAACTTCTATTAATATTGCATCAAGACTTGTGAAGATAAGAGGAAGTATGAACTAACTCTATAAGTGGAATCTTGCAAGGCATGGAGTTAAGTTCTTCAAGAAAGTTCTAATGAGATTTAAAAGAATAACTAGTGTGAGTTTTAGAAGGTAATGTAGATTTTGAAGTAATAGATGTTATTGGGGGTTCAAAAGAAAGAGGTGGTTCTTCATGGGATTACAAAGCTAAATTATTGGTGGTAGTATCTTTGAGAATTTGTTCCTCTTAAATTATTTCTTAGGTTTTGTGATAGGATCTTTGTGAGCTAGTTTGTGATGATAATTGACCTTAGTTATGTTAACATATTGAGAATTATTATAATATTGGTCATATTTGGCATAAATAACACAAAAATACTTGGTAGTTTGTTGATTATTATCTATCAAAAAATATTTTTAGTTATTAGAAGAAGAAGCTTTAAAAACCTGTCATATTTTAGAAGTGATGTTGTACTCTTAATGACAAAGGTTGATCATGGATTAATGATTGAATGAATCACCAAGCATATAAGAGAAAATAAATTTATTAATCCCTCTACAAGTTTTATTGGAGTGATAAATTTTGGTGTATAATAAACAAAATTGATTAGGATCATACCACTTAGGAGGATTATTAGGATAAGTAAAGGGTTTAGAGGGTGGTAAGAATTATTTCATTTTCAACACAGTTATTGGTATGTGAGAAGATGAGGGAGTGTAAAATTTGGAAACTCTTAATTTGGTTTGAGGAGCATTTTTGGTGATGACATTGGTAGAAGTTTAAAAATATCCTTTAAGGAATTTGGTATTAGGTTCATTTTTTTTCATGGGAAAGTCTTGGCATTTAGCTTGGTCAAGAGCTTCATTAAGTGTTTTAGGAGAAAATTTTTGTAACTTATATTTAATAGGAGTTAAAGTAGTTATAAAGATTTTTAAAAAATTATCATTAGTCATGTTATGGTTGGATTTATAGGCCATATATTTACATATTTTTATAAAATCATGATCTGATTTAGTGGGAGATTTCTTAGCATTGATGAAGTGCCTAAGGCAATTTTTGGGAAGATCATTATGTTGAAACTCTTTAACTAAAGGATTGAATAAATCCTAAAGTTTTCAAATGGATTATTGGGGAAGTTTTTTGTACCATTCCAATATATTTACAATGAAGGTTTTAACTATAAGTTTAGTTGTGGTGAAAGTATTAGTTTGGGTCCACTCTTTGTAATAGATTAATAAAGGCTTTGAGAAAGGATGTAGGGTCTTTAGTACCATATTAATTTATAGCTTGAGATATATTTCCAATGTTAATAGACATGATGAAATGAGCTAAAGGTTCATTTTGGATATTTTGAAGCATTTTGTTATTCATAATAGGTTGAGGAATAATTTTTTGAGGTCTCTAAGAGGTGAAAGAATAAAATCTAGATTGGCTTGAGGATTGATAGTTAGAGATTGATTATCCATATTGATCAAATTAAATTATAATTACATAATTTGAGAGGTGTTATAAGTTTTCATTATTTTCAATTTTTATATGAATTATGCAAGAAGTTAAGTCATATTAATTGGTGGGTTGGTGTTTTTAGGATAACTCCCTAAACTGGTATTAGGGGTAGAGTTATTGGAAAGTGGATTATTAGTGGGATTATTGGATAGACTCATGTAAATTAATCCCATATTATGTTTAAAATATTGAAGATGAGAATTATCCTGATAGGTATAAAAAGGATCAGATCCACCTACTTCATCTTGAGATGTGTATTTGAACCATGTTACAATCCACAAATGAAAGAAGAGAAGAGGTACTCTAAGATTGAGGGTTATATTAGGAGGAAAAGAGAGGGAGAAATTAATATCGCATATAATTTATAAACGGATTTAGGTTATCCAATAATATTATAATAGGGGACTTCATGATGATTTGAGGAAAAGGAATAGAATGCTATAGAAGGAGAAATAAAGAACTAAGTTAGATAGATAAGACAAAAGTAAGAGTACAAAGTCGATTTGTTCTAATTAATACTATAAAATAGAAAAAACAAAACCTAATAAGGGTAAAGGGTCAACTAGGTTGACCTAGTAATATAACCTAACTAGTAAAAGAGATATAGAGTTGATTAGGTTGACTAGTGCGATAGGTAGGAAGAAAAATAATATGTAAGAGATTGTGTCAATCAAAATGACAATGTACTTAGAATATGGAAAATTTTTCAATATAATTAAAACAAGAAGTGAAATAAAACACAAAATCAATTGGTTCAATGAGAATGATCCACTTTAGGTACACAACACAAAACCTTTTACCAATGTTAGCCAATGTAAGTTTTTACAATATAGCATACAATGAGAAAAGAACAAGTAGTCAACTGAAAAATAAATATTAAGTGGTCATCCTAAATGTTTTTAGATTATTATAAAATGTTATTTTAAGTTTTATATGGAAGTTGGCTAAAATTAAGAAACTATAAAGCAATCTATGGATGGTTTCAAGATGTTTAGGTTGAAAGTGATTTATGTTGGCAATGGTACTAGCTTGGTATTGGGACCTACCCCCTCACTTCATAATCCCATAATGATAAGGATTTTGAGTTATTTACCAATAAATACTATTAACAACATGTTTATACTTAGATATAAAACCAAGTTGACTTACCCCCTTAATGATGAAATCCAAATAGGTAGGCCTTGGGTAAATATGCATTTTGAAATTATGTGATTTGGTAGTGTGTAAAAGAAAGATAAAATATAGTGAAACTAAATGCTATATTGAAAAAATAATAATTAAATTATGTGAGATATTCTAAGCATGCAAATAATTGAAAGTGAAAGTGTGAATTAATTACTAGCATATAATTATTAATTCCCAATTTAAGCATAGTAAAGGGTTGATTAAAATCATAGTATATGAAAACATTATAGAATAGAGTCAAAAAGGTTTCTACAATAATTTATAATTAAGAGTACTTAAGAAATAAGTCAACTAAGTAGACCTAATCTTCTAGACATAAGGTAGAATACAAAACTAGGTTGATTAGGTGGACCTAGTTTGTTGTATGATTGAAATTTTGAAGATTACAAACTTTGGAAAATAGAACTATAAGGAAGAATTGAATTGAGAGAGAGAGAGAGAGAGAGAGAGAGAGAGAGAGAGAGAGAGAGAGAGAGAGAGAGAGAGAGAGAGAGAGATGCACCTTGGTGGAAGATGCTAAGGACTATGAAATTTCTATTAAAGTTACTTAAATATTGCTTTCAAGTTCTAAAAATTGTGTCAATTAGTTCAACCTAATTTTGTAATTCCCTATTTATTGAAACCTGTTAAGATGACTATATCAGTTTGATCGACCTAGTTTGTTATCAACAAGCTGATTGTGATATTAAGTGAACCTAAATGATTTTTTTTATAGAATTAAATAAGAGACTAAGTTGACTTGTTTGACATAGTCTACTATGTAGACTTGAATAATAGTATTATGTCAACCTATTTAATCTAGTAACTTCTATTTGATGAATACCATCACAAAAACAATTCGAATCATTTTGATGTGACTGTGGTAAAATTTCACACAAAATTTAAAAACTATACCATCTTGGTCAACCTAGTGTCACAAATATAAAAAAATAATAAACTGATAGAAATGAAAAGTGTGAAATAAAACCTACAAGGGTTAGATTCATGTCAAGTTCACCAAAATGAATGCAATCATAAATATATTAGATCCGTAAATTAATCCTAACTCAAAGAAGATATATCATACTTACACTTATGATTAGGAATACATTATATAATTGGTAACATGACCAATATAGATCCACTAGACTCAACTAGGGAATATCTTAGCATAATAAGATCACTAGGGAGTGTTCCAAATCCTCCACTCAAGAAAAACTATGTAATAACCCTAACTAAGTCCTATGTTTTAATATTCTCTATACTAATAAAAAGTAAAGAAACAAAATATAATCTACTACTCACCAAAACTTGTGGCACAAATTGAAGGGAATTAGTAAATAAAATGAATTAAACATGCATAAGAGAATACTTTTTAAGCTATGTATAGGCATGACCCTAATGCATGGATAAGAAGATTAATATTATTCAAAAACAATTACTTATGCTACTTCTATCTAATAAGGAGAGGAGAAAAGTTAGAGATACTTACATGGAAGATTAACCAATCAAGACTCAATCTCTCTTTTGGCCAAAGCTACTTTGTAAAAGGTATTTGTGGATTATAAGGATCACTAAGAAAGGCCAAAGCATCCAAGACTTCTCCATACGACTAGATTCTTCTCCAAGTAGAAACCCTAAGCTAAGACTCCTCAAGTAGAATGGTGGAAGAGCATATTCTTAAAAAAATAAAATTAATAGTAACTCTTGATGTATCTCTAATAATAGTGAAATTAATGTGTCATATAGGTAGATCTAACCCAAAACCCTTTTGAAAGTTTTGGTTGATAGTCTCAACCTATTCGACCTAGTATCATTATTAACAAAAACTCACTAGGTCATGGGCTAGGTCGGCCAAGAGCCAACCTATACCCTAAATAAGATTTGTCAATAATATTACAAGGTTGACCTAGTCGACCTAGTCATGTAAACTATCAAAAGAGGTTTTAGGTTAGGGAAAGGGGTATTGAAGGTAGTAAAAGACTATAGGAGCGAGAAAAGTATGAGAAAAAGCTTAGGGAATTTTTTTGGGAGATGGTTGGGTGGGTAATAAGTCATAATAAGGGCAAAAATCCTATGAAGAACCAATGGTCTACCCACCCCTTTCTCAGTGCAGCTCTTAAGGTATGCACTTAGAGAGATCAAGAATCGATGGGTTCCTGCAAGATTTAAAGCATCAATAATTGATAAAGTTTGAAAATATTATGTGAATACACTTTCCATTTGGAGTCTTTATATATATATATATATATATATATATATATATGTATATATATGTATATATATGTGTGTGTGTATATATACATATATACATATATATATATATATATATGTATGTATATGTATATGTATATATATATGTATATATATATATATGTATATATATATATATGTATATATATATATATATATATAGAGAGAGAGAGAGAGAGATTTATTTGTATATACTTTCCATTTATATATTGTATCCAAATATAGATTTATTTAATTTTATTCTAATAAATAACTCTCTCCATATTTTGTAGAGATTGAGATAGGCTTGAATATCTAGATTTTTACTCCTAAATAATGTGTTGGTTAAAAGCATGAGATTATAAATTCAACTTCCCACACCCAAATGAAATCAATCAATATACTTTTCTTTCCATCATTCTATGTAATTTATTTTGAAGCTTGTGTTCTAAATGAATCTTCTTCCAAGGAATGAGTTGACCACTCATTCCAAGGAAGATTGATCAATGTATTTTCATTTATTTCTTTATTTTGTAATTTTAATTTTGTTGTAAATTATTATTTTATTATTTATTTATATAAACATTTATTTTCATATAGTTTGTTATGAACCTATAGGTGTTATATTTATTTATAATCTATTTTCGATTTAGCAATTTACTTTCTTGTAAATGTGATTTAATTTCATGCATGTGTGATTTAATTTATAAAAGTGTGATTTTAAATTCATTCAAGTGTGTAGTGTGATAGAAAGATCCATTTTCCAAATATATAATTCTCCTATTGAATATAGCCTTTGAACACCAGCCCTAGATTGACATTATTAAATGAAGGGGATTGACGACCCTCATCAATTTTTGTAGTTGTGTATTGTTGACCATGATAGTTAATAGATAGATAGAGATAAATCTACTCCATTATATGTTAGAAATATCTAAATCCTTGAAATTATCAACCAAATATTATACTAAAAAAATATGTATGGAGGAATAATTATTTTATTTATGGTGAACATAAGCCATATTTTTCTTGTCACCTTTGGACTATAGTAACCACCTTCTATTTCCATGTATTTTTTGTAACTAATGTTATTTTTGGAATCACCATAGATTATGGTTGTATCCTATGAATAATAGTGTCTTAAAATAGAAAACCTCCTTCCCTATACAAGGACCAGAGTTGAAGGTGGAAATATGTATAAGAGGTAATATATAGGAGTTAATAGTGAGAATAAAATAATATAGAATAGATTAAAGGTTTTAGTTGGTGTTGTAATTTCTATAATTCTAATTTTTATGTAATAAAATTATTTTGAAGTAAATTAGTAATAAAAATGAAGGGACTGGAGTACAATTCCAATTAAGGTAGGGCCCAATTATTAGGAGTTATGGTGAATATCCATGGCCATTATATTATTTATTTATTTATGTGTGTATTATTTATTTCTTGTAAATTAATTAAAACATATGTGTGTGTTATTTATGTTAAACACCTTAATTTTTATGTGTAATTCAATTATATGTGTTCTTTAAATATTTTCTAGGAAGATTCTAAAATAGAGATTCATATTTTAGTTCCAAGTTATTTTTATATATCTTTCACATTATTTACCTTTCCTAAAAGTGTGACTTAATTTCCTATCTTTCCTTTCTACAAGAGTGTTTTCCTATATATAATGCTTGGGACTCCAATGTTCAAAAGTGACTTTCTACAAGAGTGTTTTCCTGTATATAATGCTTGGGACTCCAATGTTCAAAAGTGACTAGTGTCACACATATAGTGAAAACACTTTAAAAACATGCATCTATGGGTTTAAAATTAATGAAGATAGTATTTCAAATGATAAAATGGATGCCCCTTTGGATTGTATTTATAATGTTTTGCGTGAGCATTGGCTATGTCAATTTTAATTGGTGAATTGGTTTTGCTCATAATTTTGACATAATTATTAGGGAAAGGTGTAAATTATTAGTATATTGATAAGGTTGGGTAATATTTCTTACTTTCATTGATTAAAATTCTTAATTTCCTAGATTATATTTCATACGTTCATAGATTAAATTTCTTATCTTTTCTTAAAAAGTATAAATTATAAATTATCATATTCCCATCTTTAATTATATGGATAAAATTAGTAATATCATACATATATTTTATATCTACATGATATATCACTAATTAGGCAAAAATTAGAAAATTTTCCCTAAAGAGGACTAACATTGTGTAAGTGAAGCAATTGCTGAGAAATTTTTTAAAGAAGGTTTAGTTATGAATGTTGATACAAAGTGTTTGAAAAATGTATTATTTTAATGTATAAAAAATATATAATCCATCAATTCCATGATTAAAGAAATAAATGATAAGAACAATAAGTTACAATAACTATCTAACACAATAAAGGTGGAAACATTAATGAGGAAATTCTTGTAGAGATGTATGTATGTGTATAAATTCCTATACCTATTCAAAATTAAGGGATAAATAAAAACATATTATATAAAGGTATGAATATGTTAAATATGATCAACCTAAAACATATAATATTTCACCTCTTGGTAAAATATATTACATACAATAATCATTTATATAATACATCTACACATATTGATGAGAAACAATAAACACCAACACTTTCTCTTAAAAAATATTTGTATGGAAGGTTTTCCTATATTCAATCTTATATAAATGCTATAACATGTGGATAGTAGAATATTTCATATAAAAATGCCTACTGATAAGGTAGGATCACATGAAAAAATAGTGCCTATAGCAACATCTATGATTGTGATCACATAACTATCAAAATTTGTTAGCAACTAAAATCAACCAAAAGAAAAGAAAAATTTGCACCTATTGATTAATAAAATCAAGCTA
>JARHVA010003159.1:1907500-1937500 GCA_037957365.1 Torreya grandis | reverse complement strand
GTGCTCTCATTATGTCTATGTGGTTTTGCATTAACTTGGCTTAACTTTTGCATGTCTTAAACTTGCACTATAACCACTATTGACCAGTTTATTATGTAACCACCATTATAGTTTTTTTCATGGAACTTATTGGTTTCTATTTGTACACCTCTCTAATCTAGTGTTTCACACTTGAAGAAAATGGCAAAAAATGATGAGAAACCAACTAGTATGTCATTATAGATAGGGAAGGGTTAGACATCCAGAATGGACCAGACTGAGAAAATGACTAAGCGGCACCTACAAAGGGTATGGTCAAATTTCTAATACTTATATCTCTACTTGAACCAAGGTGAGAGGACCTAAGTGGTATATTGTTCACATGGAGAGATTATGAAATTCAACCTCCATGGGGATTATTGGAATAAAGAGACATAGATGTGATATGGACATAACCAGACTTACACACTCACCCAGAAAGGGTTGTCACAAGGAATGCACAAATACACTAGGTCACATTCAAGATTTTGAAGATATATATGTTTATGACTACAACTTTCATTCTGAAGAATCTTTAAAATGAAGCTCAAATAGAAAACTACAATACTAGTATTCAAAGAACCCAATGTAAACACATGTTATGTAAGTAAGATCTTATTCATTTACAGGGGAAAATAACACTTCCAATATGCAAAGGGTGTGTTATATGTAGGTTAGAATAAGGTAGGACAAAGTTATATAATAGTAAAAAAGGAGGGTGGTGTGCTAGAGACTTGTTCAAATAGTAGGATCTCTTACAAGGTTCATGACTCTATCCTTAGCAAAATATGTATAAGAGACTCAAACACAAGCCAATGGGAAATACCATATGGTCTCTAAAACCCTATAGCATACATTGAAACCAAGATTTTAATGAATTTTCCTTGTCAAATCTATAAACCTAGGGTGCCCTAAAAGGTCATTCAATAATATACTTCTAAAGTTAAACTATAGAGAGGGATTTATAACCTAAATGTATGCTCAAAATGACAACCAATAATGAACACAAACCTAAATATCCAATCAGTAAGACTTTTAAGACATATTAATGCACTTAATTAATAATAAATAACAAAGAACAACAAGCTAATGAGAAATGGAAAATGGTCCCTAAAAACCTAAATCACACACTACAACTAAACTCTCAAGAATTTTTTTCCTGTCAAATCTATAAACCTAGGGTTCCCTAAAAGGTCATTCAATAATATACTTCCAGAGTTAAACTATAGAGAGGGATTTAAAAATTAAATTTGTGCTCAAAATGGAAAGCAGTCATGAAAACAAACCCAAATATCTAATTAGTGGGACTTTAAGACATATTCACGAACTTTATCATTAAGAAAGAGAAAAGAACCATAATTTAATGATAAATACCAAATGGTCCCTAAAAACATAGAGTATACACTACAACTAAACTTTGAAGAAACTTTCTCCTATCAAATCTATAGACCTAGGGTGCCCTAAAAGGTCATTTAATAACACACTTTCAAATTTAAACTATAAAAAGGGCTTTAAAACCTATATCTATACTCAATATGATAACTAGTGGTGAACATAAACCCAAATATCTAATTAATAGGACTTGTAAGACATATTACTACACTTCATCAAAAATAAAGAATAAATAACCACAAGCTTTTTCATTAATACTGAAAATAAACTTTACACAAATCAATTGTTTAGGATGCTACCAAGGGGACAAGCATGGTAAGTTTACTCTTTTAACAAGGGATTCATATAAACATGCTCTCAAAGCTTGCTAATGGATGTACAACTTCAACCACCTTATCAAGAGAGACAAGATCCACACACAATAATTGATCCCAGATTTTTTTTAGAACATATACGTAGAGAAAGCAAGGACTATTATAAATGACCAAGAACAAACAATAAACTTGAATATAGGACAGGCCCCCCTATTTATACATTTATTATTCCTTCTCGAATCTAGACTTGTAGGTTACCATTTGAATAATTCTAAAACAAACTTTCAAGTCTCACCAAGAGGCTCCTAGCTAAAAAATATTCCATACCATGCCTATGATCTTCATCCATTTTCAAGAGAATTATAATTCCTCTAACTACCTCTATAATGAATGTTATAGACTTTCACCAAACTCTTTGATTACATGGCTATAAATATCTTCATTTGAGTTAGAAGGAGGTTTTCCATGGTCAAAATAAAAATAATCTTTGTCCTCATGTGCAACCATCTAGAGAAGCTCTTGATCACTTGTCTGCATAGTTGAAATCTCCTCAATATCTACCTCTTCCTTAGTACATGCCATGGAACAACTTGATTTTAGAATGATGGCATGTTAATGACATATTTTTGGTCTAAAAATAAAATGATCCATGGTTGTGATTTAAAAATATGCTTTGGAATGACCCATAAACCTCTGCCTATTCTTCAAATCATTGCCCATTTATGGAAGAACACTTAATTTTTGGATTCTTAGATAATATTGCACTCAACATGCCACATTGGATGTAATTAGGGACTAGTAAGGTTTGAAATTTACTACGTTAATTCATTTTCTCTAATCTAGGCACATACCACTTATTTGTCTTGAGCCCTTTGAAAAGTCCATCTTGGCTTGCACTATTGGATCTTCTCACCCAAGAAAATGTGTGCCATCAATCTTCATCCAAAGGATTGAATACCATTGTCTTTCTATGGGTCTTATATCAAAATGGTTCCACTTGAAATCTCTATGGGTTTTCTACATCCTACTCTATTAGTCCTATTGGGTTAATGTGCTATTTCCAAATGGTGTCCTGCATTCATTTTGGGCCTCATTGAAAAGCCTTAACTTAATACAGACCATATATTATATAGTGTACACTTGAATACATACCATCGATCTTTGGGAACATGCTGAATCTTTAGTTTGAGACCACACATTAACTTATCAATCATACCACCACACTATTATATCTCTTCATCTAATCAAATGAACATCATCAAATTTCAATCTATGATATTGAGAATGAGTTATTCTCTTTGATCTCATGTCATTAGATCTTTCTAGGCTAAATCAATGCATACCATTATATTTCAATCTAAAGGATCAAAATCCATTGGCTTCTCAATATTGTTTCTAATATGGTTATGATGCATGTAATCACTCCATTCACTTTGGACTCAGTTTGAAACCTTGACTTAATATGCCCCATCAATTGAAAGGTGTACACTTAACCCCATATCATCAATCGATGGGAACATGGTCAAGCCTTATCATGCACTACAAGCTTGACCTTTTGACTTTAAACTTACACCATCCAATATCAATTACTTGAGCAAATGTAGGCCATCTATTATAATCTGTTACGTTAAAACATTATTGGTGCAAGTGGATAGTGAAAAATATAACCAAGTCAGAACTCAAAAATAATATAATACCTAGGTTAAAATCTTAAACCAAGGTTTTGATTCATATTAATAAATATGAATTAATACCTTAGGATAAAGTTTATACTAATCTTAAAATAAAATGGGGCTATGTTAAATAAAAATGACCATGTCTTAGTTTAGACTGTGATGAACATAGGCTTAAGGTATCTCATGACCTAAAAGGTACCAAACATGGATTTTTAGACTAGGGTTTGGTCATGTAAATAAAGACAACCAAGACTTAGTATAAAAATTTGTCATCCTACAAAAAATTAGTGGACAAAAATGTAGAGGAAACTAACATAGTGGTAAAAACATAGTATGACAAAACATCATGAGGATAAAACATAGTGAGGAAAAAACATAGTGGTATTGGTAATTTCACAAAGATGATATAACTTTCCACTAAAGGTCCAAAATCATGAAATCACATTTTCCTTTCTTATTTTGCTTGTAAATTTGGTGCATTACTTTTCTACCATGAAATGTTAACTACTATCACCAAAATGAACTAGAGAATAAATAAACAATGTGATAATCCATAAAATGTCCCAATTATGCTCTTTGTGAAAATTTTGAAACATTACTGAAACCACTACATTTTTCCTCACTATGTTTTGTCCTCATGACATTTTTGTCATACTACATTTTTATCACTGTGTTTTTTACCACTACATTTTTGTCTGCTATGTTATCACATAGAGCCATAAATTTTAACTAAGTCCATGGCATTTTGAAATTCTCCTATGTAAACATGTTCTCACCAATTTCAAATTCAAATGGAAAGACTTTTGTCAAGGTAATTGGAATCAAGGTTTTAGGGTGATTAAAATGAACCCAAAACAACCTTTTGCAAACTAAAGGATAATAAAAGACCAATATTGACATTAACTCATGAAACCTAAAAATAATCCATTTTCAAGGAGGGATTTATTAAACCTACAAATTTGAAACTTAGAAACCCAATGTTAGCATATTAAGATAAGATCTAAACTAGAATCATGAAAAAATATACCAACCAAACTAGAGGCGAATGATCTACAAATAAAGACAATATGCAAACATACTAGTAGTACCTTGATCAAGTTAATTTTCATAGAAATAATTTTTAAAATTTAGAGATTATGGTTTAGAATTACAACTAGTCTATTCATTCCACTTGATCAAGCACCATTCTTAATACCTAGTCACGTTTAAAATAAGCCCTACACATACAAAATTGGGATCAAATATAAAAACCTAGTCATGTTGTGTTTTTTCTTTGATTCCACTTACTATTTACCATGATATTGAGAGAGAAATTTTTATACTTAATGTCTTTAACCACTGACAATGAATTATAACATGTTTTGAATATTCATTAAGAACCATGATTTTAGCTTAATGAAGGCTTGGGCATTGCTCTACTACCAACCAAGCATCCATAGCCCTAATTTAAATTCCTTTGGCTCAATTCAATGTCATAATCCACTACTAGTTAGGCATCCATAACCCTGGTGGATATTACCTGAATCATCTTTGCTTAAACAGTTCCTTTTAAAATTTGCAATGAGCTCTTATTTTTGTATTTTTTGCTTTTTATAGAATATTTTCATCTTTTTAGAAAAGCTTAGGAACAAATTTAGCTAGGTTTTAGAATTTGTTCAAGTGTCTAATCTTTTGGTAATCATACTTGGTCGTAAACTTTACCTCAAGCAATAAATGTTATTTAAGTGAAAGCATGATTATGATTCAATAATTTAAATTTTCATCTTGTATATGCAAACCTTATTACAATCAAACTTAGATCAAAATAAATTTCAATATTTTAGGGAATGATTAGTTTATTCATTTGTCTTTACTATTCTCCCTTTCCTAAAATTAAAAACATCATTCTCACATTTTAGACCCATAGTCCTTTTACACCTGCACTCCCAATTTAAAAGGTCCTTCTTTGAGTGAATGGATGAAATTCAAGGAAAGGATTATATTGAAAATAATTATTAAAAAAACCAAAGAAAAACACAAAATAAAGAAAACAAACATGTACATGAAATATGTATAAACAAGGGACAAGAAATACAGGGAAAGAAAGAAACTAAACAAAATCCCTACACTAACTCAGAAAAGAGCCTCCCTCTATGATCAAATGGAAATAATTTATTCTATTATAAAATATTGAAATGTCACTGCTTCCATTCAATGGATCCTTGTCATAAATAGGAAAACTTATACACTTGTGTCTCTAGGCCTAATGTAACTTGACTTGCCACCTCCATTGATCTTTGGAACCCATGATCCAACACAGACCATCAATTTCTATCTAGATACTCAAACACCATTGGCTATTGACTATGGCTTAAATTTGTCATCCCCATGCCTATAATTTGACATCCACATGAATGTCTTTGATAGGTTCATGACCATAAAATTTAATCCCTAATTGGCATTTGTTGTGAATTAAATTTGACATTTATATGCCTATCATTTGACATCCACACAACTGTCAATAGTGTCTATGAAATTGTCAAATTTAATCCCTTGATAGATAATTATTTTGGATTAAATTTTATGTCCATGTGCCCATCATTTGACATTTGTATGAATATAAATGAAATCCATGTGACCATCAAATTTAACCCCCATGGATGATTGTTGAGCCTAACATTGATGTCCACATGGATATCACATTGCTTAGATGAATTTATTTTAGACTTTTTCTCCACAACATCTCTTCAAGAATTTTGTGTGGAAAAAATTCTTGAAGGGAAAGTTCCCTTTAGAATTATTATCATGAACAAAAAGTTTGAAACAACTAGACCCTACACTTTTCCTAAAAGAATTAGACTTGGCTCTTTTTTCGAATAAACCAAAACTTTACACTTATTTTGTAGGTTAAGTTCTCTTCAGATTTTTTTTGAAACACTTAGCTCGATGTAAATGAGACTCGGTCAAGACATTGAATTTCTTTAGACCTTTTGGAACAGGTCTTTAGATCTTTTGAAAGTGCCCTTTGAACTTATTGAAAGTGTCCTTCACCATCTAGACTTACCCTTTAAAATTTTTTAAGGTATCCTTAAGGAATTTCACAAGGGAAAAATACCCAAAAGAAATGATCCTTCAAGGATTTTGCAAAGGAAAAATGACCCTTCAAAGATTCTACAAAGGTAGAATGATCCTTCAAAATTTTTGTATATAATTTGGTGAAAATAAATAATTCTTACAATTTACTCAAAATAATTAAAATATACCTTTAGTATTTTTGTGCAGACAAAATGCCTAAAGGAAATAACCCTTCTAAATTTTTATGTGGATAAAAAAATTGAAAAAATATGGCCTTCAAACAATCTATGTGAACACTTTTTTTGAAAGACTCTAACGACTTTGTACAAATTAAAAACTAATTTAACATAAGGAAATACCCAATAGAAAATGTTTGAGGGAAATACACTAAGGGAAGACCAAGTTAAGTCACCTAGCCTCTACAACATGAAATTTACCATTCAATAAAACACTTCAAATTAGTAAATGGGCTAATGACTTAGACATTGACACTTAGCTCAGGTTGGACTTAGGCATTTATAATTTGAAAAGGTCTCAATTACTTCATGAAATTTTTGTCACTAACACTAGTTATTACATGAGGATGCATACCCCCTACGAGTGTGTAAAGAACCCCAAAACATAAGACTAGGTGCCAATCTAATGGGTTACAGAGTGAAGACTTAGTAATTTCAACAATCATTCATGAAGACTCAACAAAACATGATAGACTTGAAAAAAATAGATCAGAAGGATCTGAAAATGAATAAATGATAGAAACACAAAAGGAAACTATACAAATAAGGCCCAAATCAAAGGGGATATAAAGAAATATAATAAAAAAAACTATATAAAACACTATATAATATGGTATGCATGTTAAGGACATAATCAAGGAAGTGTTTCAGATATCTGCCATTAATTGGTAGATCTAGTATTTCACCATCTACATCTCTCAAGAAGAAAGTATGATCCCCAATCAAGAAATTAATGGAATAGGGACCCATCCACAAGGAATAAAATTTTCCATGCTGTCTTTTATCGTCATGCCTATTATCCCAAATTAAAACCAAATCACCTACTTATAAATCTATTGAAGTGACCTTCTTGTCAAATATTTTCTTCATCTTTCCTTTCAACTTGAGGTGTCTTTCATGAGCTTGTCTTTGAATTTCATCAAGTTTAATAATATGGCTCATCCTACATTCATAGTGGTTGATTTTCTCATCATCCCCTAATTGTAGCATGAGCTAATATGTGGGTAAATGTAAATTAATATATAGAACTACTTGAGCTCCATAAACAAGATCAAAAGGGTTTCTACCTATAGCTCTCTTAGGTATAATCTTATCAACTCATAAGGCAAAATTTAGCTATTCACCCCAGTTCTTCTTGTTTTCTTCCAAAGTTTTTCTAATGATCTTGAGGAACATTTTGTTACCTGATTTTGCTTGTCTGTTCCCTTGAGGATTGTAATTAGAAGCATAGGTTTATTTAATACCATAATCTTTACATAATGCCACTAAATTTTTAGCTTTGAATCTCATGGCATTGTCAGCAAATATATTGATAGGCACACCAAATATACAAATAATCTAGTTTAACAAAAAAATCCATAACTACATGGTGTGTTTATTTATAGGGACTATGTCAACCCATTTCTTGAAGTAGTTAGTTGAATAGTGTCCATTTATGTTATGTTCTTGATGAATCAACAATTTCTGTAATGAAATCCATTCCCCATTATTTGAATGGGCCTTCAATCATCATAGGTTTTAAGTGAAAATAACTTGAAGCTTTCATCCTCCCTTTAAAATTCTGACATTTCTCACCTTTTTTGACTATCTCAACAACATTAAATAATGATGTCCACCAATAACTAGATCTTAGAATTTTATGAGTTGTAACCTTAGGCACAAAATGGCCACTACATACTCCACTATGGAATTATTCAATCATGTTATTATTTTGTTCTTCCAACACACATATTAGGAGAACCCCATCTAGATTCTTCCATTCTAGTCTATTCTTAGTCAAGAGGTGTTTCTAGGAAACAATCTTAAGAGCTCTTCTATTCTTGTCCAAGTCCGGGGATAACTCAGATTTTACAAGTAGTAAACAATATCTCTATACCATAGGGATATGTTAAATTGACTCAAGGAATCATCAATATTAAAAAATTTAGTGTTTACCTTAATAGCTTATAAATTTATCTCAACCATAAGCTTGGCTAGACCCATCCATCTTACTAGCTTGGTGGTATGAATATGCATGTCATATTCTTGTAACTTGTTGACCCACCTACATCTCTTGTTGGATACGTCAGTCTAATTCAAGATATCCTTCACCATGGTATGTGGGTCATAAGCAACAATATTTGAAATCAAAATATACAGTCTAAATGTCTTAACAACCTTCAAAAGAGTGAAAGCTTGTTTTTCCATGATGGTATAGTTCAATTCAAGACTTTGCATATATTTTATAAAGAAAGGTATGGGTTTCTCATGACCATCCTCATTATTTTTCAATAGAAAAATAGAAATAGTATTTTATGATGCAAAATAGAATATCTAGAATGAATTTGTGTAATCAAGACTTGCCAAAATAGGGGAAAACATTAAATATCCCTTAATGTCACTAAATGCTTACATGGCCTTCACCTCCTACTTGATAATCTATTCCTTCTTAAACATGGAACTAATAGGCAACATGAGCTCTAAAAAGCTAGACACAAACCTCCTCACAAAATTAATTTCTCCAAAGAAGGACTGAATTCCCTTCTTGGACTATAGGATAGGCACCTTATCAATGGTTTTGACCAAGCATCCTCACAATCATGACACCATCCTTAGACACTATATATCCCAATAACTTAGCCTTTTGTACTACAAAGTGGTACTTATTTAGATTAAGTGAAATGTTAAACTCCCTGCATCTAATAAACACCTTTTAAGGATGCTCTAAATGTTATTCTCTAGTCTTGGAGTACATATTAATGTCATCCTGATACACAACAATGAACTAGTTAATTATCCCTCCAAATCAACATCCATAGCTTGTTGGAATGTCACACTAGCATTGATCAACCCAAAAGGCATCCTCATAAATACATATGTGACCCAAGGCATAGTGAGTGAATGTAGTTTTATATCTCTTGGACTCCTTTACCATAACTTGGTTGTACCTTGAAATTTTTTCTAATATGGAAAAAAATTTAATCTAGTGACACTTTGTAGTAGGTTTTCCATATTGGGTAGGGGATAATTATCTTTTAAAAAAGCTTTATTTAAATTTATGAAATCCACACACAAGTGGATGTCTCCATTTTTATTTCTTATCGGGACCAAATTTATAACCCATGATGAATACTTGATGGGTTGAATGATACCACTATCCTTTAACTTTTTTAATTCATCCTACATCTTGGTGGTCAATATGGGGTTAATGGTCCTCTATTTTTGCCTAAATGGCTTATTATCAAGCTGCAATGGGATGACATGATATAATATGTCTTCCCTATATAATTTTAACTCATAATAGGACCATGCTAAGAAATATTGGTACCTCCTTAATAACTACATGTAAGCTTTCTTCTTGTCATCACTTAAGTGAGTACCCAACCAAACCTTTCTTAGGTTCTCATGAGAACCCAAGTTAAACTCAATCACATCTTTTAAAATGAATGAGTCTCTTGAATTTATTCTATCATCTCCATCAAAATATGCCTCCAAAATCACCAATATCCTTAGGATCATGTTTGTCTTAAACCAAATAATGTCCTTTCCAAACAAGATTTCTTTTCCAACACAAACTTGAATTATGGATTCCATGTATATGAGTTGATCGTGGGTCTCATCCTCATAGTTCAAAAACTTCTTAATATATTCATCATCATCAAAAACCTGCTAATGATGAAAACTGTTTGGGATTGAAGGACTAATAAGAACCTCCACTTGATGCTGACAATGAGGGATCATATTTCCAATATCAAATTGAGCACCTAGCCCTACAAGTCTATCAGATTATTCATTAAAACTTCTATCATGATAATAGATATTGAATCCATTAAAGAATTTAAGAATATCCCAAACAACATTCTAATATTGTTTCAACCTTTTATGGTAAAATAACTATAGAATTGTTTAAACACTAGCTTAGAATTGACCTTAACAATCAGACATTTAGTCCATATTTATGGGTAATACTTAAAACAAGTAAGAGTTCCTCTTACTCATTAATATTGTTTGTGTACTCAAAATAAAGTTAAAAATAAAACATAAATAATTTACCATTAGGGGCATAAAATATAAGCTCAGCTACATTTTCAATACTGGAACAAGCCCCATCAAAGCATATCTTCCAAACTTCACCTTCTTTGTCAAGTTCAACAACTATAATAATAGGTTGTTCACTAATATAAACATTCCCAAAAAAAATTTCCAATTTAACATCCATGTACAACACTTCATTAAGAGCATGTTTGGGATCTTCAATTACATGTAGCATCTTTGACTCTCTATAAATTCTAACCATCTTACCCTCCAAAGGAATAATGGAAAAGGAAAGGTATATTTAAAACTTATACCCATGATAGAAACCTATTTACATGATGGAAACATTCCCCACTTAGGTAGGTAGTATAAAACTATGATGTCCATATTCATGTATTTACCAAGATGAACTGCCAACTATACAACTGGTCCCTTAACTTGTCTAAAAATTGGAACCTCTCATGAGTCAATGGCATAATAATTACCAAAGTGTAACATAATATTTACTCCAAGATCATTAAGGACACCCAAGGGCATCACATTATAAGAAGCACCAAAATCAAACATGTAATTATGAATAATCAGACCATTGATCAGTAGAGTTACATAAAATGGATCCACATTGAACTGACTTTATACTAATGCAGTCCCCAAATAGAATTATAGAGTAGGTTCAACAACCTATTCTAATTTTTCATCTTCTTCCAAGGGTGTTTGGGGTAACTCAACTTCATTTTTAGCTAACCTCTCACCAAATTCTTAATATTCAAAGGCCCTCTTCTTATATTCAAGTATTCATAATAGTTCAACAAGTGGCACAGTGATTTTTATTTGAATTAATGCTTGGGACATATCACACATGGTATACTAAGGAAGAGGTGTATTTGTAAGAAGGGTAACAACACTTTTAGATATAATATAGTCACTTAAGGTCTAAAATGGAGTAGGCTTGGGTGGATTTTAATCTTTGACAATAGCCTTTAAAGGTGGATTTTTTTAAAACTCATTAGTACCCTCACAAATACTAGATAATATGGGTATTCTATTACTCTTAATAGGAGCACCTCTAGGATTAGTAGCTTGAGACACAAGTGTTATCTTGAAAGATTTTGAGCCTACTTTATAATTCTTTTCCTCCTTGATTTCATTCCCTACCTTTGAATTTGTATGTGTATTTTCTTTAGGAGTAGAACCTGGTTGCCCACTTCTTAAGTTGTATTCCTTATTTTGGGTAGCTTTTACATTAATTAATAGTTGCCTATCCTCAACTGATGTAATTCCCATAGGATATTTCTTAAACATCATAAAGAATAAGAGATCAAAATCATTAATGAATAATTCATATGCTTTTGCCACAATAACGTCATAAGCAAAGTCAAAAGATGGGACGCTATTCATTTTAACCATGCTCCAAAAATGATCAACCGTAGTATCATTCAATAATTCTATGGATGTAGTTAATTCACTTTGAGGACTTTGACAAAAAACATTAAAATCTCATATTTGGATGATGCATATTTAGGTTCATCCAAATCTTCATCAACTTGGTCAGTAGTATCACATGGAGGGTGTGGAAGGAAGAGCTTGTCATACAAATCAATGTTTAAATAAAAATTCATAGTGTTTACCTTGGCATTTAAAGGATTAGGCACCTCATTTTTAGACCCTCTATTCTTGTTTCTCTCTATCATTTCTTCACATATAGGCCTCTTACCTATATTATTATATCAATTATGGAAAGCATTCCCCTTTGTGCTTGATTCACATTTGGATCTCTCTCATAGCTGGTAGACATATGAGGGACCCCCATTTTAGCTCTAGCTAACTTGTATGACATTTATTTAACACTAAAGGCCAAAGTTTTAATATTCTCCTCAAGGTTGGTTATCTTTATGGACTGTGTCTTTTTTGAATTAACTAGTTTCACATCAATTCACCTATTTATGGGCTTTCCCATAGCCTTGATGTTATTCTCAATTTGGATGACCATATTAAATGACAACCATAGGTTAGTGGGAGCCTTATCCCTCAAGTAGTACACATTCTTCTTATCAAAAGCATCACAATACTTTATCAAGTACACTATATCATTAGGCCTAATGTTTTTAGGTAGCCACATCATAACATTGTTGAACTAAGTATTGAATTACTACACACACTCATTGAGATTCTTTTTGATATTTTCAAATTCAGCCAAGAGAAACCTTGGATCAATACTAGCACCATAATAAATTGTAAAAACATTCTACATCTCTTCCCATGAATCAATGCATCCAATGGGAAGGGAATAAAACCATTCATGATCATCTTCTTCTAGCATATGCATAAACAAATTAATTCACACATTCTCATACTCAACCTCATAATCTTTATATTATTTTAGAAGGCCCTTAGGTGCTGATCACCACTCACTACATTGTTCCCTTGGAATTTTGGGAGACATTTACTAACTTCATTTGGGACTTCATTAGGATAACATTCCATTTCAACAAAATTAATAGGCCTAAATCTAGGAATGTCAGATGTGCATTCTCATCTAGATCCCTATGCCTCATGATTGTTTTAATAGGAGATTCAAAAAAAAATGGCAAAGGGATATGAGTGGTGAATCAGGTGGACTTGGTAGATCAGGCTTGGGAGGGGATTCAAATAGTTGCGACGGAGCTGTAAAATAAATAGGACTATGTGTTTCAGAATCAATAGAAGAGTTTTGATAGTATTTAATAATGGAAGTGTCAATAAAGACCTCAAGATTATCAAAATCTAGATAACCTTTAGCAACTAAGATCTTCCATTCAATAGGCTTCCAAACTTGTCTCCCTCTTAGGAATAATCAAAGATAAGATGAGTTTCTTTGATGGGTCACATTTGAAAGATGATCTCAGTCCTTCCAACTTTGAAAATAAGAAGATACTCAAAATTGAAAGTTAGTAGAATATTAAAAATAGGAACTAATCTTCCTTGAAACTAGAAAATAAACTTAGAGTCACCACTAGAATCAAACTTCTAGAATATAATAATTGATGAATTATTTGTCATCCATGTTGAAATTATACTTGTTGAGGCTTAATGAGATAGAGAACAAATACACTAAAATTTTCAAAATAGTGTTCAAAAGGGACAAAACACCTTTCAACATGTGATGTTAATAGTTTTTTTCAATAGACTCACTAGAATTCAAATTATCAAACCTTAAAAACTTCCTAGTACATCCCCAGTGGAGTGTTACAATTTTGATAACCAAGATAGTCAAATTAGTGTAGTAAAAGTAGAGAAATTCACAAGTAGAAATAGTCATGGCTCTCTATAAGAATTTATGGCAACACATGTGACCAAAAGTTTAGTTTAGTCCTTAGAAATGGTGCCTATTGAGTGTTGGTTCCCAATTATACACCTTGCTAATTTGACCTTGCACACTTAAAGAAAATGTAAAGTAATGATGGAAACCCACTAGTATATCATTATATATGGGGAAGAATTGGAAATCAAGAATGGACCAGACTAATAAAATGATTGAGAGGCACCTAAAAAGGGTATGGTCATCTCCCTTATACTTTTGTATCTACCTAAAACAAGATGAGAGGATCTAAGGGGTATCTTACTCAGATGGAGAGATTATGTAATTCAACCTCCATGGGGATTATTGGCACAGGAGACATATATGTGATATATACACAACCAAACTTACACACTCCACTTGGGAAGAGTTATCACAAGGAATTCACAAATTCACTAGGTCATATTCAAGATACTGAAGATAGATATGTACATGATTATAACTTTCATTTTGAAGAATCTTCAAAATAGAGATCACATCGAAAACTATAGCACTAGTATTCAAAGCACCCAATGTAAATACATGTTATGTAAGCAATATATTTTGCATTTATAGGGGAAAATAACACTTCTAATATGAAAAAGGTGTGTTATATATAAGGTAGGACAAGGTTATATAATATTTAAAATGGAGGGTGGTTTACTAGAGACTTGTTCAAACAATAGGGTCTCTTACAAGGTTCATGACACTATCCTTAGAAAAATATTGTATAAGAGACTCAAACACAATCTAATGGGAAGTATGAGATGGTCCCTAAAACCCTATACCCTACAATACAACTAAGATTTCAAGTGATTTTCCTTGTCAAATCTACAGACCTAGGGTGCCCTAAAAGGTCATTCAATAATATACTTCCAAAGTTAAATTATAGAGAGGGATTTACAACCTAAATCTATGCTCAAAATGACAACCATTAATGAACACAAACCCAAATATCCAATCAAAATTATTTGTAAGACATATTAATGCACTTCATCAAAAAGAAAGAGGAAAGAACCATAAGCTAATGAGAAATACCAAATGGTCCCTGAAAACCTAGGGCATACACTAGAAATAAACTTTTAAGAATTTTTTTATTGTTGAATATATAGACCTAGGGTGCCCTAAAAGTTCATTAAATAATATAATTCCATAGCTAAACTACAAATAGGGATTTCCAACCAAAATCTATGCTCAAAATGACAACTAGTAATGAACACAAACCTAACTATTTAATCAACAAGACTTGTAAGACATATTAATTCACTTCATCAACAAGAAAGAGAAAAAAACCACAAACTAATGATAAATATGAAATGTTTCCTACAAACCTAGAACATATACTATAATTAAACTTTCAAGAAACTTATTCTTGTCAAATATGTAGACTTAGGGTGCCCTAAAAGGTCATTTAATAACACATTTTTAAAGTTAAACTCCAAAAAGGGGTTTACAACCTAGATATATGCTCGAGATGATAAAAAGTGGTGAAAATAAACCCAAATATACAATCATTAGGAATTATAAGACATATTACTACTCTTCATCAACAAGAAAGAGCAAATAACAACAATCATTTTCTTTAATATTGAAAATAAACTTTACATACATCAATTGTTCTATATGCTGCTAAGGGGACAAACATGGTGAGTTTTATATTTTAAAATGGGAGACATATAAAAATGCTCTTAAATCTTGCTAATTATTTTATAGATGCAACCACCTTATCAAGAGAGACAAGATTTACACATAGCAATTGATCTTAAAAGATTTATAGAACTTAGACTTAAACAAAGCAAGGACTAATAGCAACGACCAACAACAACCAAAAAACCTGAATATAGGAGATCCCCCACTATTTATTCATTTCTCAATCCTTCTCAAATATATACTTATAGGTTACCATTTATATAATTCAAAACAAACTTTCAAGTCATACCAAGATGTTCCTAGCTGGAAAATATTCTATGTCATGCCTGAGATCTTCATCCATTTGTAAGAAAAGAATCATTGATGTGACTACCTCTACAATAAATGATGGATATTCGTAAAAAAAACTCTTTGATTTCATGGCTATAAATATATTCATTTGATATAGGAGGATATCATGTTTAAGGGCCAAATAAACATTGTCCTCATGTGCAACCATCTGGAGAAGATCTTGATAACTTGTCTACACATTTAGAATCTCATAGATAGATGCATTTTCCTTAGTACACTCTATGGAATAACCTAATTTAAAATGATGGAATGTGAATGACTCAGTTTTAGTGTAAACATAAAATGATCCATGGTTATGATTGAAAAATATGCTTTGGAATGGCCCATAAACATCCCTATGTGCTTTGAATCATTTCCCATCCATGGAAAAACACTTAATCTTTGGATTCCCAACCAATATTGAAACTTGACACACAACATCAGATCTAATTGGGCACTCATGAGGTTTAAAAATAAGTTAATTCATTGTCTCTAATTTGGGCATGTGTTTTTTTCTTATTAGTCTTGAGCCCTTTGAAAATTCCATCTTGGCTCACACCATTGGATCTAATCACTTGAGCAAATGCATACCATTGATCTTGATCAGAATGATCAAATGTAATTGTTTGTCTATGGGTCTTATATCAAAATGGTGCCACTTAGTATCTTTGTGGGATTTTTTCATCTTACTATATCTATCATATTAAGCTAATGCACTCTTTTCAAGTAGTGGTCCTGCATTCATTTAAGCCTCATTGAAAATCGTTAACTTAATAAGTGTCATAGATCAAATAGTGTACACTTGAACTTGTACCATCAATCTCTGAGAACATGTTTGATCTTTAGTTTAGGACCATGCATTTACTTTTTAATTATGCCCTCACATCATTAGATCTCTTCATCTAATCAAATGTGCATTATCATATTACAATCCATGAGATTGAGCATGATTTATTCCTTTTGATCTTGCACTATTGAATCTTACTATGCCAAGTCAATGTAAGCCATTAGATTTTTATCTAAATAATAAAATTTCGTTCATTGTTCAATACTATATATAATGTATTTATGACATGTGTCATCACTATGTTAATTTTAGGCTTGGTTTGAAACCTTTACTTAATAGGCCTCATCAATCAAAAATTGTATGCTTAACCACATACCATCAATCGGTGGGTATATGCTCAAGCCTTATCATGAACTACAAGATTGATTTTTTTAATTTGAACTTGTACCATCTAATCTTTATTTCTTGAGCAAATGCATGCCATCAATTGCAATCTGTTAGGTAAAAACTGTTAATGTGTGGAGCTTAAAAGCTTCAAATATGAGCGCATTACCAAAGTTGCAAGTTTACACAGTCATCGGCGTTGGTCAGGTGTGACCGATGTCGGTCAGGTGCAGTTGAAGAGAAACCGGCATTGGTAGAGGATCGGCTGATGTCAGTCACAGGCAAGCAGGTAGGAACCGGCGTCGGTTACCTGTGCATCCAGAATGCTATTTTTGAGGACAGAAGCGAGTGTTTGCATGATGAGTTTAAGTCTTAGTCTTGAGTTCGCGTTTCTATTTTTAGTAAGATTGTTTTTAGAGCCCTTGTTCAAGAGGCTTAACTGTTGGTTGTAAGTGCATGCTCAAGTTTCCTAATTCTATATGTAGAATTAGATCTTCTTAGCTTTGTGTGATTATTGTAGTAGTTCATTGTATGTGAATGTTGAAGAACAATACAGAGTTGTATCAATCTAGGTTGTTGGAATCGATTGTACTTGAGAGAGAGAGCTCTTAAGGGATAGAGATCTAGAGAGAGATCTTGTGCATTTGGGAGAGGTGTGGAAGAAAGAAGTTTCTTCAATTGTATTCCTTTTGTAAAGAGTTTAATATAAGTTTTCAAGGTGGTTTCTTGTATCTCTTGTTCTTTGCTATTATATGATTCTAGTTACTTATCTATCTGATTTAATTCCGTAGTTTATTGCTTTCATAAGTGTAATCATATTGTTGGTTGATCCCCAACAAGTGGTATTAGAGCCTTGGTTGTAGGTTCAGAGTTTGATATCCAATAATTGGTATCAAAGCTCAGGTTCACTAACAGGCGGTTCAGATCTGTGTAGTGTGTATTGATTACAAGTTGCTCACAGGAGTTTTTGTAGGGATTTCTATTTGAGTGGGAGAAACAATGGTAGATGAAAGTAAACTGAGAATGGAGAAGTTCAATGGTAAAAACTATCAACATTGGAGAATGTAGATAGAGGATTATCTGTATCAGAAGGATCTATACTTACCATTAGGTGGGATTGCAAAGAAACCCACAGACATGGAGGATGAAGAATGGGAAGTTCTTGACAGAAAGGCTCTGGGGTCTATAAGACTGAGTCTTGCATCTACTGTGATATCTAATTTATCACAGGCAAATACAACGGTAGAGTTGATGACTACTCTAGAAAATTTGTACAAAAATCCCTTAGCTTCTAATAAGGTATATCTTATGAAGCATCTATTCAATTTGCATATGTCGGAAGGTGGATTTGTATCTAATCACCTAAATGATTTCCATGGTATTGTATATCAATTAAGTTCCATCAAAATTGTATTTGATGATGAAATAAAAGCTCTTTTAATATTATGTTCTTTGCCTGAAAGCTAGCATAGCTTAGTAATGGTAGTTAGCAATACTGCATCTGCATCAAATATTTTAAAAGTAGAGGATGTTGTTAGTGTTATCTTGAATGAGGAAATTCACAGGAAAAGCACATAAGAGACATCTGGGAATGCTTTAAGTTTTGAGAGTAGGGGAAGGCAAAAAGAGAAGAGCAAGAAAGGGAGATCGAGATCCAAGTCTAAGGGGAAAGGCATATCCAAATCCAGAAATGGCAGAAGGCCACAATGCTGGAATTGTGGAAAGATGGGGCACATAAGCAGAGATTGCTGGTCAAAGCCTAAGGAGGACAATCAGCATGAAGGAAAAGAAGAAGCAAAGGTTGCAGGTATTGCACAAGATGATTTAATATTCTCTTTGCATAATAATATAGAATCTTGGGTGTTAGATTCTGGTGCATCTTTTCATGCTACCCCTAATAGGGAATATTTCTGTGACTATATCCATGGAGATTTTGAAATAGTGTATCTAGGGGATGATGAACCCTGTAAAATTATTGGCAAAGGTAAAGTGCAGCTGAAAATGTAGAATGGCAACACATGGGTGTTGAGAGAAGTTATGCATGTTCCTATCTTGAAAAGAAATTTGATTTCTGCAGGAAAGTTAGGGGATGAGGGTTGTACAGTAACCCTCACAGCAGAATCTTGGAAGGTGACCAAGGGTGCACTTGTTATGGCTAGAGGTAAGAGAGTAGGTACTCTCTATTTGTGTAATTGTGTTACTAAAAATTCTCCTTCTATATTATCTACTTCAGATGTGGATGCAAAATTGTGGCACTCAAGGCTTGGCCACATGAGTGAGAAGGGGATGTCAATTCTTAAGTCTAAAGGTAAGCTTTTAGATTTGAAAAGCATGGATCTAGAATTTTGTGAGCACTGTGTATTTGTAAAATAGAAAAGGGTTAGTTTTCTCAAGATTGGGTCTACAAAGAAGAAGCATAAGTTGTAGCTTGTTCACATAGATGTGTGGGGACTGGCTCAGGTAGCTTCTATTGGAGGATCACAGTACTATGTTTTGTTCATAGATGATGCTACAAGAAAGGTATGGATCTACTGTATTAAGAAGAAATTTGATGTATTTGAGACTTTTAAGATTTGGAAAGCTATGGTTGAGAATGAAACAGGGAAAAGATTAAAGTGCTTGAGATCTGACAATGGTGGAGAGTTCTACAGTTATAATTTCAATTGGTATTGTTACATGCATGGAATCTATAGGCAAAGGATGGTTCCAAGGACACCTCAGCAGAATGGTATTACTGAAAGGATAAATAGAACAATCATGGAGCGTGCAAGATGTATAAGATTACATGCTGGTTTGCCTTTAGAGTTTTGGGTAGAAGCTGTTGACACTACAGTGTACCTGATTAATAAAGGACCCTCTACAGCTCTAGATGGTGGAATTATAGAAGAAGCTTGGATAGGTAAAAAGGTAGATCTCTCTTTTCTCAAAGTTTTTGGTTGTGAAGCCTTTATGCACGTAGACAAGGAAAATATAAAGAAGCTCGATGCTAATTCTATGAGGTGCATGTTTATTGGCTATGGCTCATATGATTTTGGTTTTAGATTTTGGAATCTAGGAACTAACAAGGTAATTAGGAGCCGTGACATTGTTTTCAATGAAAAAGTGATGTATAGTGATCAGCTGAAGAAGCTGAATCAATCTAGGTAGAACAATAGTGAATTGGATGAGGTGATGGTCAAAAATGAGCTCACAGGAAAAAGAAATAATCACTTGCAGGACAACATAGAGACCAATCTCGGCAGGTTAGGAACCGGTGTCGACAGAACAGAAACCAAGGTCGGTCATACAGAGACCGATGTCGGAAGGATAGGCACCAGCATTGGTCAAGAAGAACTAGCATTGGCCAGTAATAGGTCTGGAGATGACTGAGGTCGGTCACTGTTAGAGAATTTGGGTGGATAGTGTGTTGTGAATGAGTCTCAGACACCCATCAGGAGGTTAGAAAGGGTAAGTAAGCCTCCAATTAGATATTCTCCTTCATTATTCTATTTATTGCTAACTTATGGTGGAGAACCAATTTTTTTTGAAGAAGCAATACAGGTGGAGTCCAAGAGTCAGTGGGAGTGTGGCATGGTTGAGGAGATGGAGTCCTTAAGAGAGAACGAAACATGGGATTTGGTTGAATTGCCAACTGGTAAGAGAACACTGAAGAACAGATGGACCTATAGGTTGAAAGAAGGTGAGAATGGACAGATGAGATATAAGGCCAGATTGGTAGTGAAAGGATTTGCACAAAATCCAGGTATTGATTTTGGTGAGATTTTCTCCCCTATTGTTAAAATGACTTCTATATAGATTGTACTATCTTTGGTTGTTGTTGAGGATTTGCATCTTGAGCAGCTAAATGTTAAGACAGTATTTCTTCATGGAGATTCGGATGAGGAAATATATATGGAATGGCTGGAAGGATTTGAGGTCAAAGGTAAGGAGAAGTTAGTGTGTAGATTAAAGAAAAGCTTGTATGGCCTCAAGCAAGCTCCTAGATAGTGGTATTTGAAATTTGATAGGTATTTGACTGAGCATGGCTACAATAGGTGTCAATCTAACCATTTTGTGTATTTTAAGAGATTGGATAATGGTAGATATATTATTCTATTGTTGTATGTAGATGACATGCTGGTTGCAGGATCACACATGCAGGATATCTCTGAGCTTAAGGTGAAATTAGCTCAAATGTTTGCTATGAAGGATTTGGGAGAAGCAAAGAAAATCCTTGGCATGAGCATTAAGAGAGACAATAAAAATCACATGTTGATATTGTCTCAAGAGGATTGTGTGGATAAGGTGTTGAAACAATTCAATATGCAGGATGTTAAACCAGTAAGCACACCTTTGGCTAGACATTTAAGTTATGTAAAGAACAATGTCCTAATTCACATGATGAGGTAGAGTACATGAGTAAGGTTCCATATTCTTTCATAGTAGGGAGTTTGATGTATGCAATGGTGTGTACTAGATCGAATATTGCCCAAGCAGTGGGAGTTGTAAGTAAGTATATGGCCAATCCAGGTAAGGAACATTGGAAAGCAGTTTAGTGGATCCTTAGATATCTAAGAGGAACCAACAGTAGGCACTTGTGCTATGGAGGTTCAGATACTTCTCTACATGGTTATGTAGATTCAGATATGGTAGGTGATTTGGATGGCAGGAGGAGCACTACAGGTTATGTTTTCACTGTAGGTGGAATGGCAGTTAGCTGGATATCTAAGTTGCAGAAGGTTGTTGCCTTGTCAACTATAGAAATAGAGTATATTGCAGCCACAGAAGCTAGCAAAGAGATGATATGGATGACATGGTTCATGGAAGAACTTGGAAGGGAGCATGGGAGTTGCAGATTGTATAGTGATAGTTAGAGTGCAATCCATTTGGCTAAGAACTCATCTTTTCACTCAAGAACCAAGCACATACAGCTAAGGTACCACTTCATATGATAGGTATTGGAAGATGGTGATTTGAAGCTGGAGAAGATCCATACAGATAGGAATCCTACTGATATGTTAACCAAGCCAGTTACAAAGGAGAAGTTGAATCTTCATTCAACTTCTATTGGTCTTCATGATTGAGTTGAAGATGGAGGAGCTAGAAGATGTTGCTGTACAGGTACTGGTGCAACTATTTATCTCCAAGTGGGAGATTGTTAAGGTGTGGAGCCTAAAATCTTCACATATGAGCACATTACCAAAGTTGCAGGTTTACCCAGTCATCAGCGTCAGTTAGGAGTGACCGACATCGGTTAGGTGCAGTTGAAGAGATGCTAGCATCGGCAGAGGATCGGCTGACGTCGGTCATAGGCAAGCAGGTAGGAACCGGCATCGGTTACCTGTGTGTCCAAAATGCTATTTTTGAGGACAAAAGTGAGTGTTTGCATGATGAGTTTAAGTCATAGTCTTAAGTTCGTGTTTCTATTTTTAGTAAGATTGTTTTTAGAGCCCTTGTTCAAGAGGCTTAATTGTTGGTTGTAAGTGCATGCTCAAGTTTCCTAATTCTATATGTAGAATTAGATCTTCTTAGATTTGTGTGATTATCGTAGTAGTTCATTGTATGTGAATGTTGAAGAATAGTATAGAGTTATATCAATCTAGGTTGTTGGAATTGATTGTACTTGAGAGAGAGAGCTCTTAAGGGATAGATATCTAGAGAGAGATCTTGTGCATCTGAGAGAGGTGTGGAAGAAAGAAGTTTCTTCAATTGTATTCCTTTTTTAAAGAGTTTAATACAAGTTTTCAGGGTGGTTTCTTGTATCTCTTATTCTTTGCTATTATCTGATTCTAGTTACTTATCTATCTGATTTAATTCCACGGTTTATTGCTTTCATAAGTGTAATCATTTGTTGGTTGATCCCCAACAAAAACATAATTGGTTCTTACGTACAATTAAAAATATAACTAAGTCAAAGCTCAAAAATAATATAAGACTTAGGCTATAATATTATACCAATGTTTTGATTCATATTAATAAATAAAAATTAAGGCCTTAGGGTAAATTTTAGACTAAGCTTGAAACAAAATGGGGGTGTGATATATAAAAAAGACCATGTTTTAGTTTAGACCATAAGGAACATAGGTTAAGGGATAACAGGACTTAAAAGGGAGCAAGCATGGATTTTTAGACTAGGGTTTGGTCATGTAAGTAAACATGACCAAGCATTAGTATAAAAATTTAACTAAGTCCATGGCATTTTAAAATGCTCCCATGTAAACATATTGTCACCAATTTAGAACTAAAATGGAAAGACTTGTGTCAGGGAAATTGAAATCAGGGTTTTAGGGTGATCAAACTCAACTCTACCTTTGACAAACCAAAGGCTAGTAAAAGACCAATATTGACATTAAATCATGAAACCTAGACATAATCCATTTTCAAGGAGGGCTCCATTAAACCTATAAATTAAGATAAGATCTAAACTAGAATCATGCAAAAATATGCCAACTAAACTAGGGGTGGATGATCTTCAAATAAAGACAATGTGCAAATATACTAGTAATACCCTGATCCAATAAATTTCCATAGTAATATGTTTTAAAATTTAGATAATATGGTTTATACTTACAACTAGGATATTCATTCCACTTGATCAAGAACCATTGTTAAGACCTAATCATGTTTAAAACAATCCTTACACATACATAATTGGGATCAAATATCAAAACTTAGTCATGTTGTTTGTGTGCTTTGATTCTACTTACTATTTTCCATGAGATTTAGAGAGTAATTTCTAGACTTCATGTCTTTAACCATTGACATTGACTTACAACATATTTTGAATATTCATTAAGAACCATGATTTTAACTTAGGGAAGGATTGAACATTACTCTATTACCAGCTAAGCATCCATAGCCCCAAAAAAGATGCCTTTAGATCTATTTAGGGCCTTGTTCCACTACCAACCAGGCATCCAAAGCCTTGATGGAATTACCCACATTACCTTTGCTTAAAAATTTCCTTTTGAAATTTACAATGAGCTCTTATATTTGTATTTTTTTCTTTTTATAGACCTTTTTTTATCTTTCTGGCAAAGGTTAGGAACTAAGTTATCTGGGTTCTAGGATTTGGTCAATTCTTTGATCTTTAGGCAATCATCCTTGGTCACAAACTTTATCCCATGTAATGAATGTTGTTTAAGTGAAAGCATGATTACACTTCAATAATTTAAATGTTCATCTTACATATGCACAAGCTTAGATCAGAATAAAGTTTAATATTTTGGGGAATGATTAGTTTATTCATTTGTCTTTACCAGTCTCCCTAAAATTAAAAACATCAAGATCACATTTCAGACCCATAGTCCTTTTACACCTACACTCCAAATTTAAAAGGTCCTTCTTTGAGTGACTAGATGAAACCCAAGCTAAGGAATCTCTTGAAAAGACTGGTAAAAAAAATAAAGAACAACAAAAAATAAATCAAAAAAACATGTATAGGCACTATATACAAGCAAGGGATAGGAAAGAAAGAGAAAGAAAGAAATTAAAGAAAATCCCTATAGTAACTCAAAAAAGATCCTACCTCTAATATCAAATGGAAATCATTTAATCTGTTACAAAACCTTGAAATATAGCTTCTTCCATTTAATGGATCCTTCTCATGTATAAGAACACTTATAATCTTGTGTCTCTAGGCCTAATGCAGCTTGACTTCCCACCTCCATTAATCCTTTGAACCCATGATCCAACACAAACCATTGATCTCTATCTGGATACACAAATGCCATTAGATATCCACTATGGCTTATATTTAACATCCCCATACCTATAATTTGACATCCATGTGAATGTCTTTCACAGGTGTGTGAACTTCAAATCTAATCCCTAATTAACAATTTTCATGGATTAAATTTGGCATCCATTTGACTGTCAATGATGTACACATGCCCATCATTTGACATTTGCATGACCATTAATGATGTCCATGTGACCATCAAATTTAACCCCCAATGGATGATCATTGAGCCTGATTTTGACATCTACACAACCATGAATTACGTCTACATGGCCATCACAATACTTGGACTAATTTCATTGGGACTTTTTCTCTAAAACATCTCTTCAGGACTTTTATATGGGAAAAATACATGAAGGGAAAGTTCCCTTCATAATTTTTGTCATGGACAAAAATTCTAAAACAACTAGACCCTACACTTGTATTGAAAGAATTGGACTTGGCTATTTTGCTAAAGAAATTGAACCTTTACACTTTTACTAAAGGGTAAGAGCCTTCTGGATTTTTTGTAAAACACTTAGCCCAATGCAAATAATACTTGGCCAAGACATTTAATTCCTTTGGACCTTTTAGAATGGCCCTTTAGATATTTTTAAAGTGCCCTTCAAACTTATTGAAAGTGTCCTTCACCCTTTCGACTTACCCTAAGGAATTTTTGAAGGTTCCCTTCAAGTATTTTTCAAGTGAAAAATTCCTAAAATAAATGATCCCTCAAGGATTTTCCAAAGGAAAAATGACCCTTTAGATATTATTCAAAGGTAGAATGATCCTTTGGACTTTTGTATACACTTTGGCTAAAATAAATAAGTCCTTATAATTTACCCAAAATAATGAAAATAGCCCTTTAGGATTTTTATGTGGATAGAATGCCCAAAGGAAATCACCTTTTGGGATTTTTGTGTGAACAAAAAACCCCAAAATAATATGGCCTTCAGACAATCTATGTAAACACGTTTTCTAAAAAACTCCAAGGACTTTGTACCAAGTAAAGACCAAATTAACATAAGGAAACACTTGATACAAAATGGCCAAGGGAAATACACTAATGGAATACCAAGTTAAGATACCTAGCTACTTCAACATAAACTTTACCTTTTAAAGGAACACTTTAAAATAGTAATTGGGCTACTTGCAATCAATGATAATATAAGGTCCACTCTAAAGGCTATCAAATTTGGAGTGCTTACCTGGATTTACATGCTCTTCATCCCATTAGATTACTATGTCTCCTTATTAGAATATCTTTGATGAAGATATTTTGTCAAAAAAATTCTAGAATTTATGTTGGTTTGACCATATGGTATTCCCAGCATCATCTCTTATCTCCTCCAATTCTCTTAGTTCATTCATCCTAACCTCCATTGTATGACTTTCTAAAAGCTCTAGCTGATGTGGAAGATCCAAAGCTAGAATATCCAGTGAGATATGTATCCTTGATTCTCTTCCATAAAATAAGAGATAATGTGAATGAAAAATGGCCTTCTTGGGGGTGATCCTATCATCCCATAAATTAGTCTCCAACTTTGTATGCCAAGATCTCTGATTATCTTCTAGTGTTCTTTTGATGATCTAAATCAGGGTCTTGTTATTAGACTCAGCTAGTCCAGTACCCTATGGATAGTAATTTAATGAATATATTAGATAAATACCCTTATCAAGATCTAATTCACATACCTTTGCACCAATTAATTCCAAATAATTGTATGATATTTTAGTTGAAAGTACTCTAAAAAGGGTGACTAAAATTTCATAGAAGTCGAGTACAGAGTTCTCATTTGCCTCTTTTAAAGGCACTACTTCCACCCACCTGGTGAAATAATATCTAGATATCAAGACCCAATTATAAATAGAACTAGATGGAGGATGTATCATGCCAATGAAGTATAAATCCCACTACAAGAAATGATGCTCAACCTGAATAAGCCTTAGTGGCATAATAACTAGTCTATATTTTCTTACAAACATTACACACTTTACACAATTCCTAACCCATGTATGTGCATCCATGAATAAATTAGGGCAAAATTAACTAGATCTAATTATTTATTAAATTATGGTCTTATCTATGCAATGACCTTTATAAGGACTATCATGAAATTTCTCAAAAATCTTGTCAAATTGATTAATTTTAACACACCTTAAAAGCATGCCTCCAATGTCTCTTTTGAAAATCACTCTATCTATTAGAATCTATGGTACATATTTCAACCTAAAATGTCCTCTCCTTTATGCATCTAATCCCATTGGACATTCTCCTATTTGAAGGAATCTAGCAATGTCTTATGTCGAGTTGGATGGAGAAGTAGTTTTAGCTTCCTATTCAGTCTCTTGAAGTGTCAAAACCATCTCTTTTCTTCTTTCACATCTTTTGCAAGATGTTCACAAAAACCTTTACCTTGGACCAAATTTGTGACCTTAACTTAAATATCATACTCCATGCACTTAGTGACCCATCCAAATCTCTTTTCACTTAAATCTCTATTGAGGATGAAATCCTTCACACTAGGATGAGCTACCATTAGTATAATCTTGTTATTTGGAACCAAATGTCTAATTTTTTTTCAAACCTATTATAACTACAAGTAAATAATTTTTAACAAAATAATACCCATCCTCATAGTATTCTAAAGCTTTACTTAAAAAAGAAATGGGTTTCTCTAAACCTTCACTATTTTGTTGCATAAGCAAGGCTCAAATCGTACTAAATGTAGAAAAAGAATACATAAAAAAATCCTTACTAAAATATGGATCAAGAAAAGTAGGAACTTGGATATTTTATTTTTTGAAGGATTAAAAATTTCTATTACCCCCTTTACTCCAAGTGAAATTTTGATGTTTCTTCAGCATTTGAGTGAGTGGCCTTACCAGTTCTAAAAATCCATGAATGAATCTTCTAATGAAATTGATCTTACTTAAGAAGCTTGGCAATCCTTTATTATGTTTTGGTAATGATATATAAATGATTGAATATGTTCTCTATACATAAATACAGAGACAATATTTGGATACCACATGCCCAAGAAGTTTCCGCTCATGTACTAAAAAGATGCACTTCTTTAGATATAAGGAAACTCTAAATTATCTGCATGTATTAAAAAAAACTCTCAAGTGTGTTAGATGATCATTAGGATAATTTGAAAACATAGTAATTACATCCAGATAAACTAAGATAATATCACTCAAAATACCATGAAAGGCAACATCCATTATCCTTTGGAAAGTGTCTCCAGCATTAGAGAGCCCAAAAGGCATCTTTTGGTAGGCATAAGTACCCCATTTGGTTATGAAAGCTATTTTATACTGATATTACTCTTTCACCAATATTTGGTTGTAACATGAGTACTGATCTAGTAAGGAGAATATTTATTAACTTGATACTCTCTACAAGATTTGATCCATGTAAGGAAGAGGATAGTGGTCTTTCAGTAACACTTTGTTCAAATCTCTAAAATCCACACATAGTCTTATCTCTCCATTCTTCTTTCTCACTGGTACAAGGTTTGTTAACCATGTTGACTGATTGATAGAAAATATTATATTTTACTCAATCATCTTGGTAAGCTCCTTTCTCATGATTATTTCAACCTTGGGATTAATTAATCTTTGCTTTTATGTTACTAGCTTTGCATCCTATTCAAACTTAATAGTATGTTGTGCTAATTTGGAGTTAATTTTTTTAAAATCATGGTATTACAAAGAAATTACATCCATGAACTCCTTACATAATTAAATGAAAGATATTCTCTCAAAATCAGTGTTCACTTTACCCCACTTGAGTTGCTTACCTTTATCTATGTGAACTTGCTCATAATGTTCTTCTGTAGAAGGGATGCTTGCCTTGTCCTTTCTAAGTTTATCATATTCATTAAAAATGATTTCCAAAGTTAATAAACCTTTACACATCTTTTTTGATCTCAATTTCACATTCTGATCTTCATATTGGCATTGTAATTTATTTTGATTCTTTGAGCAAAAATTTGCCTCATTCTATAGGAAACAAGCTATCCATTGTTGCTATCAAAGACTTAAAAACTTATCTCATTGTTTTAAACGAAATTATTTCATATAAATTTTATTTGGGTCTAATATTTATTATCCTTGAGCTTATACACTATATCACATTATGCTCCTATGGCTACAAGTCTATCTACATGTTGATTGGCTCCTTTAGGAATGGAGTGGATATCAAATGCTAGGAAATCTTCCATGAGGTCCCAAAATCTATGCTTGTATGCCTTTAGGATAGGGTTATTTGATGAATTTAAACCTATGACTTGTTTCACTACCAAATCATTGTCACCTTTCACCTACAAAAGGTTAATACCTCTCTTTTTATCCCAGTGAAGGCCATGAATAAGATTTTTGTACTCTACTATATTTGATGTAAAACTGAACTAAAATATAACTAAAGAATAATACCTTTTATTTTTAGGTTAAACGAACATTACACTAGACCCACTCCTATTATTTTATTTGGATCCATTAAAGAACATATTCCATAACCCTTCTTGATATTGATTTGAGCTAGTGAGACTAGGTATTGAGTCACCTTCTTCATGCATATAGTAGACACCAAAACCAACTTCTTCATACCCATGGTTATCAGTAGGTGAGTCATCCAAGAGTAGATATGGTATGCCTTAAAGTGGCTTAGAAGGTTCTTGATCAATAGTATCTTCATCTTCTTCTAAAATAATGTAATTCATATTAGACATATTTGACATCTATGGTTCAAGGTGAAATCTAGAAATAGGCTATGACCTTATAGTGACTTTAGTTACATATCTAGTTATAAAAACCATATATATCCAATATGAATAAATGTAACCTCCTATTTTAGTAGTAAAATATCTAGAGAGACATAGTGAAAAATATGGAAGTAAATCAATAATAACTATATCCTATGAAATGGTGAAATTTGGATATGCAGCAAGTAAAATTTCAAGATCTGAAGGATGACCATAGTATTAATAGGAGATCCATCCAAATGTAACACTAATTTTTATGAGGTGTATACTTGAGTCCTAGTTTCTTAGCTATGGATTTAGGCATGACAAAAGTATTAGCTCCATTATCAATCATATAATTATGGATAAGACAATGTCCTAT